>CAOGCB010583825.1:0-14331 GCA_948266635.1 Cnidoscolus chayamansa | reverse complement strand
TCAAGAAGAATGTAATATCCCTCAATATTAAAGCAACATGCAAGCAAGGAAATAGGCTAAAAACGTTGGTTTTAAGATGAACACAAAATTTGTGAGAAAGAACTGCCCAAAGAGGTGAATAGAACTGAAGAAAGAAAGAAGTATGATGTAGGGAAGGATGTATATAATTAAACCGACTCATATATCTATAGTACCTGGCAAATCCCATGGTTCACACTTATAAAGATCAACTTCAGGGATGATCTCTAACTCAATCTTATGTCCGTTGATCTTTCTTTTGAGATAGTAAACAACGAGTTCCTCATCAGTTGGGTGGAAACGAAAACCAGGAGGCAATGAAACAGGAGCCATTTCTTTATCTCTTCCTATGGAACTTGTTCTGTATCTTTCCAGATAAAGAAAATCCAGAAGGGGGGAAAATGAACGACCTGTCTCGAATCCCAGGAAGAAAAAAAGAAAACGAGAACAGCCTTCAAAAACCAACTGCAGACAATCAAAATACAAAAAAGAAAAAGAAAATCCCAGTAAGAATTGATAAAGAAACCTGATATTGGGTATGAAGGATACAGGACAAGTATGGAAGAGAGACCTTGGGCAGAAGAAGGTCCAAAGCAAGGAGGGAGCGAAAGAGCTGAGGGTAAATGGAGGGAAAGACAAAATGAGAGAGGAGGTGGGGGTTTTGATAGAAGACAAAAAGAGAAAAGAATAGAAGAAAAGCGAAGTAAAGGAGGCTGCCTCCCCTCTTAACCTCCCTTTGCGCTTTTCATTTGTTTTTTGTTATCAAATGATTCTTGTTATCGTTCGTCTCAAGATTGAGGACCCTCCATCTCTCTCTCTCTCTCTCTCTTCCTGATTATCCCATTCTTCATTCTTGTCCTACCTCGGAATCTTGAATACCACATGCCATATCTGAATTCGATGCATTACAAAACTTTTCAGGTTAGAACAAGTATCTCTATGTTTAATGACAAAATGTTACGTACTAAAAAGAATTTCGGCGGCCATTTCTCTAACTCTATAAACATTTTCTCTTCCCACTTGCTCATTTGGGTTCATATATATTTTCTGTTGTCCATTTCAAGATTTTTAATACAGTAATTATATAAAATGACATGTCTCTACAGTAAAATGAATTTAATTTGATTAAATTCTAATTAAATCGAGTGGTTTGTTAGCAATTGCTTCTCCTTAATGTGTACAAATATTATATGATTTCATCAGCCAATTATCAATACTTTTAACAAAAAAGCTCGAATGCACTTTTTAACCTAAAAAACTAAAGTCTTATCTGTAAATTAACTGCTCTTAGGATATATAGTTGCTCTTAAGTTTGTGCTATGCTTCTATCTCACTCTTCACATTCTTAATTTCTTCTTCTCTGATTATATAGTGACTGGGTTTTGCATTTCATCATTAAAGATGTTCTTCCACATTAACAAAACATATGATATCATCATCTTTTATCATTAGTGAAAAAAGTTTATTATGATTAAGGGTAAGATGAGGGGATGTAATTTTTTATTTATTTATTTATTTTTAAATCAAAATAAGCATAAAAAAAAAAAAAGATAAAATGGGGAGGTAGGGTGTAGAAATCGAATTCTGTTCTCGAATTCATCATCACATGTTTCCCGATTCCGGTGATCGGAAGCTCTCCATCCTCTTAATTTACTTGTATAGAATCTATATGAGGTTGCTACTGTAATTATTGTTTATATATATATAATTTATTAAAAATTATTTAAGATATGTTCAATAAATTGTATTTTAAAAATTAATTATAGTATCAAGAAACGTTACAATTATATAATTATGGTTTATAAAGACGTAAATTTCCATATGTATATATATATATATATGCAAATATAAAATAATAAATTTAATAATATTTCCATTTATATGAAAAACGAGACGATATAGACATAGGAAGAAGTATGATAAACCGTACGAGTTTAGCACGATTGATATTTAAATGATAGAATTAATATTAAAAAGTCAAAATTCGAATCTCGACAGCGGTAATATAAGAGTTTTATTTTCTAAATGAACTTTTTATGCACATTAAACCTCTAAAACTCTTATAAATTTAATTTCTTATCTAAAAGATTATCTTGTATCGTGATTTACTTTTTCTCTTCCTCTCTTCCTTCTCAAGTGGGGGGACTCTTAGGTGACTCTTAGGTTTTGGCACCAAAGGAGAAAGTGACGAAAGAGGAAGTGATGATAGAGCAGTAGGCATATGGGGCCAGTTGTAGGGCCGTAAAGAAAGATTACACGTGGCGATACGGGATTACTTGGGAGAGTTGTCCTCCCATGCTTTGCCTTTACATCAATTAATCAATCAATCAAATCCTTTTTGTGCTTTTCCTCTTTCGCTGGGTTTTTTCTCATCGCTACCTTTTTTTTAAAAAATATATTATTAATTTTAAAAATAAAGAATAAATTTATAAAATATTATTATTAAAGAGAGAATTATATATAGAGGCGTAAAGAAAAGCATATTTGGACGCTCATATTCAGACCATGCAATACGTTAGCATTATTATATTGGAAAAAAAAAGGAAATGATAATTATAATTATAATTATATTAATTTAATTTAATTTGTAATATGTATTTGCCGAAAGGCAGTCCTTTTTCATTTTTATTTGTTCTATATGCTTTTTACGTGCATTCATTTAGAACATTTTTTATTGGTGAACTACATGTAGCTGCCTCAGGCAATCATGGAGACGAGGACTGTGTAAACAACCATCATGTTTTTAGTACATCAAAAGAAAATAATTTCCACCCTTCCTGAACTAACTTTAATCTCGAGTTAGGATGTCGTAGATGAGACATTCATGGGGATAACTGACAACCTATGTATTCCTCCAATCTTACATTGCAATTTCCATTGCCTGGAAACTGGAAATTGTTATCTCTTTGGGGATGTGCAATTTCAGCCAGTTTCTAAGTAAAGGATGCCTCAAATTTTAGCTCTTTATCCGGTTTTGGTTTGAGTTGACGTATCCTTCAATGCCATAATTGTGGTATACCGTAACTTGATTCTCCTCCCACCATCGTTCGGCTTCTTTCTCAGAAAATCGTTTCCGGCTGCAAAACGCAGTTTGGAAGAACCAACAGAAACAAGTAGCAATTTATTAGAAACAAAGCAATGAGTCAGGAACGTAAAAGGATAGGATCCTTCATCAAGAGAAAGTATAAATCTGATGAAAGAATTACCTAAATCTGACTCGCTTTAGGCCCCTTTGTCCACCTGGCAAAGTTGTGAATGTAATATATACACCAGGTTCATATTGTTCTAACCATTCAAGTCTTGAACCTGTAGTTCCATTTAGCCTAGATTCTGTTCTCAGGACAGGAGATTCATCCTCTGTTTTGCCATTTTCTTGGAACAGCCCTCTCCCATCCAGGGATTTCAATGTATTGGAGAATACAATAGGAGAGCTTGATAAACTATCTACTTGTCTATCTTTTGTTAATTTTACTTCAGGAGGCAAATGAATTGATGAAAATGTAGGCCTTGGACTCACAGTAGAGATATTTGTATATGCCCGAGTGTTCTGGTAAGTATTCTGATCAACTCCACCTTTTGCTTCTATTCCAGCAGATGTTTTCTCAGACATTGCATGAAGCTGCACCAATACTCAACAGTTACTGCTTATTTCAAGAATTAGATTGGACACAACAATGCCTAAACACTACGTGAAAAAAGAAAAGAAAAGAAAAAGCTTTCTGATGAATGGAAGGTTTGTGACACTGAGCAAACAGTGCATCATGAAACAGCATAGATAGTTCATTTTCCAACCTAAACTGGTTTTTAACTGAAACAGTAGAGGTTCTATCGTTTCTTGAGTTGAACAATTTCACGCGTGTTTAAAACTTTTTTCTTGTGAACTTCTAACACAATTTACAAATGTACTGATAAACAAAGTAATACAATGAGCTATGCTGTCACAGAAGTAAATTACCCTTAGTTCCAAAGCTTTTATAACCTCATTTGCTGCTTTACGCTTAGTTGCTTCCTCTCTGGCCAGAGACCAGGTTTTCTCTATAGTTTCTTCACATTCTCGAATCTTCTGAGTTCCAATTTCACATTGCATTTCAAGGCTTCTAGCCTACAACAAATGAAAAGATAATGTTCATACATGTTTCCCAAATATGAAATAACTAAGAGGGAAACACCATGAGCAATTAACAATGTTGTATCTGATTTCTCCATGCTAGAATATCAAGAAGTGCATACCGCCACATAGCAAAACCCCAAAACAGCACAAGAGCTTTCACTTAAAGTCATTACCATGAAAAAAGCCCAATAACCGTAGACAATCTTGACAACCAAAGTCTCGTACTCCTGGGCATTTAAATAAATGCTTGAAGCTTGTCCATAATCCCTATCCAACTCGAGTAATTTTTAACTCTTCTCTAGGTTACTTATTGGACTCATCAACACAACCAGCATTTCCTTAACCCACATCTACACTCGTAGACATTTCTCATTTCAATGTCAGTTCCAAATTGTGGAAAGTAGATTACACATTCTCAGAGAGGCTCGATTTTCCTTACTTCAGTGATTGTAATGCATAACTATGCTACTTTTAAACATTTTACAATACAGACTTTAAATAGGTATTACTTAACTGAAGTCATCCATGAGCAAGAGATAGAAAACACAGATCAAGAAGCAAATGGGTGCAAATGGTGATGGTGGCTGAGGCTAACTGGCTAGCCTTTTAATGTTTACCAGTGATACTAGTTTCAGTTTCCATTGAAAAAGTTTTCATTAGTGTGTATGAAAATGACTGCATCTGTCAGTAGCGTGTATGAAAATGACTACATGCTGTTGTTCTTGCACTATAAAGGAAGAGAGAAAGTGCGATAAAATGAAATCAGATAAACTCACCAAGGATAAGTAACATACATTTTGAAGCTAAACCATATGGAGCCATTACCTCTGCTCTTAGTCTCTGAACTTCTTCAGCAAGCACCTTGTTTGCTTCAAACAAGCCTTCATCTATATTTATGGCACTAGAAACAGTTGACCTTGAGTCCACTTGGCAGGAAGAATTTTTACTATAATATGATTCAAACACAGCAGGGCATGAGACTTGACCCCATTGTGGCAATCCAGCTGAAAAGGAAGAGACAGTTTCTAACTGCTGCTCCTTTTCCCCTCGGCTTTTATGAGTCTTTTGCTGACCACCTTGAGCATCGAGATTATACTGGCTCACCAAGAGTATATGACTTCCCGCTGGGGTTGCTTCCCCCCTGCATTCTTTCTCATCAGATAACATCTTATTTCCTGATAATTTCTGCTTTGGACCGTGACTTTCAAGCTTCAATATTCTACATGAAGATTTAACTTTCTGTAGATGATCAAAACACGAATCACAGACACGGGAAGGCTTTCTTTTGTTAGGAGCCAAAGATGCATTTATGACCTTCCTGCTGCTACATGCATGGCAGAACAGAAGACCACAATTATAACAGTTATGTTTTTTCTTTGTAAGTCCAAAGGGCGTCCTACAACCACTACAAGCTGATCGATCAGTAACAGAGATAAATTTGTGCAGACAGATTGCAGCAGTCAAATTTGATCCACAAGTTATACTTTCAACCTGCCTGTTTCTCAGAGCCTCAACAAAAGTTGGTGAATTTCTATCTTCTGTGTTGCCTAATCCTAACTGCCCATTTGTGCCCTTCCCCCAAGTGTATACACTTCCTCCTGAAGTCAAGGCAACAACATGATATGATCCTGATGATATCTCCTTAACAAACTCCTCTTTAAGCTTTCCTTCGACAACTGTGATTGATTTATCTTTGGCTTGTGGATTCCCTAACTGCCCATACACTGAGCTTCCCATTGTATAGACCTTACCTGTACTGGTAAGCGCAGCAGTAAGCATCCTTCCACAAGAAACTTGAACAAAATCATATTCCACTAGTTGTGAAACGCATGTTGGTACAAGTTTTTTTCCCAGCTCAATATGCCCAAGTCTTCCTTTATCACCATCTCCCCATGTAAATAGTTTACCACCAACAGTATTGTACTTAAAGCGGTCAGCAACAATGTCCACAATAGCAGCAGTGTGCCATGATCCACAAGCAACAGATTTTACACATAAACCTCTTAGACATTCAACTTCCTTGGGCTGTGAAACACTTCGAAGATTTCCATGCCCAAGAACCCCAAAAGTTCCATCTCCATAGGTAAATAACTGCCCAGTTGAGGAAACAATTGCTGTATGCCATTCTCCACAAGCAACTCTCGATATAGTTATTCCATCAAAAGGGCCAGAAAGTTTATATGGCAACCAATGGTTTCTGGTTCTCATATCATCACCTAAAATAGCACCATATTTGTTATCACCCCACATGTATAGTTCTCCAGACTGTGTCAGAGCACATGTTTGGTATTCACCACAGGCAACATATTTTATATGGACGCCTTCCAGGGATTCAACAAGTTTTGGGTAGTTCACGTCTATGTTAACCTTATGTCCAAGTTTTCCACCACTTCCCTCGCCCCAGCAGAAAACTTCCCCCCTTTTGGTGACCAAGGAAGCATGTTTCCCTCCTATAGAGATATTTCGTACGTCTATCATGGCAGTGGAATCTAGTAATTTTGGCATTAATGCATCAACCTGTATCCCACTTTGGTTACCAATCCTCTGAAACATTCCTCTTATATTTCCTCCTTCCACGCCTTCTCCCCAGATCAGAACATCCTTCAGGATGTCATTTTGGCCTATCTTTGGAGATCTGTATGTTGGGGCAACAAATCTATCGGATACATCATTTGGAAATTGAGAGCAACCATACACAGATCCACATTTCTTGATATTCCGTTCAACATATGGTGAATTTGGATCAAAGACATCCACTGCATTCTGCATCTGTTGAAGACTTGATTCTGATACACAAAAGCTATCAGAAGAAAGAGAAACACCATCAGAAAAACATCGCTCTGACAGTGACTGAGTAGGACTTCCGCATAAGCTATGCACCTTCAAGATATAAGAAAAAAAAAAAGTCCAACAATTATAATAAGTGAAAAAGATTTTGTGGCGCTCAAAAGACAAGCATAATAAGCAGAGTGATCATATAGGATAAACCAAATCAGACCAGCACAATAAATAGATAAGCATTTAAAAACAACCCACATCTTTCAATTAAAATGATAGCCAGAATACAGCTGAACCATGGTAAAGATTTTACAAGGAATTCATCAAGGTTGAGTATGCAGGATGATAAATTACAAAGGACTACTTCAGCAATAATATCTAACCTTAGGAACGACTCCAGAAAATGGAAAATAACATAATATTGATATGAGCAACTCATTAACATCACAAAGAATGACGTGTACTTATTTACTTCTTTGCCATACATGATCTCAGTCCTGACTACCTGTGAAAGTTCTGTGGCATCCTCCAGGATTCCCAGATTATGCTTTCTTCTAATGTAACCAGCTGGACTATTTACACAACTAAGTGCCCCTCTGTTGCTCCTGAGACCAGTAAAAGGCTTAGAACGATGACATTTGGATATAACAGCCCTCAAACCTATAAGCCAAGAATCAGCCTGCGCCTTGTCCTTGCATATCTATGTGAAACATAAAGAAACCATGAATCTTATTGAGAAAATGAATATACATGGCATGTAAGATAGCTTAGATGTGGATATAAAATCCTTAAAGCGACAAGTTACCAGATCTAGTGTGCGTTCACCATTAGCATAGATGAGCGAGAATGACTGATGCTCCTTATCCGGTTGAAGTTGCCTTTGAAAATTGACCTGTGACAATTGAATTTACTGTTACCAATACAGTAAAGAGTCAACTGGGAAGAAAATTAAGCTGTAATTTAATTTACATGAACATTCTTGTTTACATACAGTCCTTTGGCCACTAATAATCTTCACAATTGAGCTCAATTTCAATTGCTTTTCTTCCTCTCCAGAATACCATATCAAATATTTTTCATCCTGAAACATAAAACCAAATTAAAATTTTTGCTTATCTAATGCAAAAATGCAAGCGGAACACAGAAACACCAACATACAACAAAGCCTAAGGAGGAAATGCCAATGGATAAACCAAGTCTCTCCTCAGTTCAGATATCCCTCCCTCAACTAACCAAAAATGAACAAAAAGAAGAATCAGATGAGAAATTTAACATCGTTCTTTCTTAAATCTGTGAACATGCAAATGTCAGATTTTCAGTTCCTCGAGATATATCACAATCCGATCAGAAATTAGAGTAGGACGAAAACTATGTCCATCTAAGTTAAGCATCCTTAGGTGAGATACAGAACAAAAACCTCCATAATTATCCAATTTGCAGCACCAACTTTCTGCAGATGGTCCTGAACATAACTGCCTAAAAAGCATTTCCAGTTGAACATGAAAAACTAAAAGAGATATTATACTGACTTTATTTGTTAGGTCTAAATTCCTAGTAGGTTGAAGATGAGATTGAGATCCCATATTTTAGGAGATTTAAAGCAAAGGTTCATTATTGTAACTAAAGTTGTTGCTGAAGCACATGCCTTTGGAGAAGTACTCAGAACTGAATGACTAAGACGATTAACAAAGCTGAAGCATCAAAATCACTAAGCAATTGAACTAACAGCTGATTATTAATCCTCACATAAATGACCACAACCTTCTGCTTTAAGATGTACCTACCGTAGAAAGCCTAAAGGGACAGAACTTGGGCTTCCCTCTTCTTCTACATTTCAAAAGGTGCGCCCCCTTCTTCAAAGCTAAAATTGCCTGCATGCCATTAAATATAAATTTTACATAAGCCTCCACCTCAGACAAACCAAATAAATCAATAAGGAAGAAATATGGAAAAAAGAGCAAAACCAAAATGAATGTTGAAAGTTCAAAGCTAGAAGTTCAAATTAGAGCGAAAGGAAAATCACAAGGACGAAAAGCAATCAAGAGTCAGTTAATGAATTAATATGGAGTGAATAATATAATCCAAGAGAACCCAGAAGCCAAAAATTTGCAGATTTCTTTTTAATCAAGCTACATAACTGTCTCTAAAGGAAGTGAATTGCAAAGAAGAATGTGAAAGAACAGACAACTCCATGAAATCCTCAACAGAAATCCAAATTTTTTGTACAACAAAGACATGATTTAAGTGACGACTAACAAGAAAACGAATTACAATAAAATTTCATCTGGAAATGAGAAACAAATGTAAGGATCCTTTAAATAATACGATATAAATTGGATTATTAAAAGAGAGCGGTAAGGGAGCATCACATATAACATGATCTTGGATATGCTAATCAGCCCACCTTGCTTAAAGAGTTATGCATAAAACAAAATCCAACAAAGCAAAAGTAAATTTGTATTGATAAAGATTAGAACAAATTGGGAAGTGAATAAAGTGATTGATCACTCAGTTTATACTAAAAACAAGTTGAAAAGGAGAGAATAAAATCAGTGTACAGTGCTGACAAGAAAAGGGAGGAAGCAAAGATCACTCATTCGTTCAATTTTTGTTAGAAAAAAAAGAACAAGGAAAGAAAAGAAAAAAAGAAAGACAACGAGAGAGACCTGTTCCACAGCTCTGTTAAAGGGCACTGCTTGTAAGGATTCTTCAACCATTTTGGACAGACAATTTCAAGAAAGAAACATTGGAGAGAGAATTTCAGGGAAGAGACAAAGGATGCAGAATGAGAAGGGATACGTTGGTACCCCCAGGAGGGAACCTTAAGCAACCGAACAGCAGAATGTGCTTGTCTGAGACTGTGATGAGGACTGCGCAGGGAGAGAAAAGAGGGAATAAAACTTAAGAATGAGTTCTCTACGGCCTGCTCAGAGTACCTCCGCAACACCGACTACTGAAACATTATGGAATAATAATAATAACAACATATAGAGAGAGGGTTTCCTTTTTAGTAAGGCTTGCTTAACAGTTTGGTCTTAAGGCTTAATGGGGTTCTCTTCTCTGTGCTTCTACTGAATCTGCTTCTTCCATTACTGTTGTGTTCACTTAGTAAGTCGTGCAGGGTGGGAGAGAGGATTAGAGCGTTAGAAGAGGAAGAGGAATGACGAAAATAACAAGTTAAGTAAACACGTGCACGTGTACACCATCACAGTTTCTTAAAAAAAAAAATAGTGTTTGGATTTTTCTTTTTTAAGTAAATTACAATTTCATTTATATATTATTATTACCGCACGCTCTTTTGTCCTTACCGTGATTATAAAATGAGAAATTATTTTTATATAAAATGATAATCTAACGTTAAGTAATAAATGAAAGAAAATACGTACATTCAATCATCAAGGAAAGAGCCGTGATTACAGTGATCTGTTGCCAAAGATATAATATAATCTTTTTTGAAAATAATTTCAAATAAATCCTAATTACGAGCATTTATGTATTTCAAAAGGCATGCCTGGGATTGCCCTTTATCAGTTTAATCTTACCTCTTAAAAAAAAAAAAAGATTTTCAATTATTATTTCCCATTCTATGCATATTCAGTAAGCTGTAAAATAAATAGTTATTAGGAAAAATGGTTTATTTTTAATGCTATCAATTGGGAAATTAGGATGGAAGAAAATTAATGATGATTAAAAGAATATTGTTGGCATTTAAGTGAAGGCAATTTTGTAGATAAAAGCAGTAAAAGGACTGAGTTAATGGCACAACAAATGACTTTTATTTACAATAAAACTGGCAGCGTTTTTACATTATCTTTTCCTTTCCAAGAACCTTGATGGAGGTACCCTTCTTTTGTGGGAGATGGATGGACAGCCAAGGGGATTCGCTTCTCGTTTGTCAACTTCTTCTCTTATATATATATATATATATATATAGATATTCATGAAACCAATTCCTGCAACACTTTGGAGTTGTGCATTTGGTAAAATTTACCCATTTTTTTCTGATCTGGGCAATGCTCCATTCAATATCCTAATCGTTCTTTATTGACATAATATATACGAAGATAAAACTAAAAAGCCTCCAAGAAAAAGAAAAGCAGTTTATTGTTTAATGGTTAATACGATAAAAAGAAAAAGTAAAATAGGAGAGGGTGTGGAGTGGAGCATGGAGCCATGGGCTACTTAGTACCTAACACTATCTTCCCCTCTTAATCAAATCCATAAACACTGCACATGCTCTTTAGTTGCTAATTGTCAATTTAAACGGCTATAATATGCATTTCTTTTTATCTTCCCACATATAATATCTCATGATTTTTTTTCTTTTTTTTTTTACCATATTAATGAATCTCCCTTTCAAATAAGGATTGTCAAAATCAATGGTGACAAAAACACCCAAAAGCTGGGAAAGGCTTCTTATTTATCATTGAGGCCTAACTAGCAATTCAGAGGTTCCATTATTGTGAAAACTACATCAACTAAGCACCAAAACATTGCTATCAATATCAAATATGAATTTAAAACCAAAAATAATTTCATTTAATAATTTCACGATAATGATTAATATATTATTATTACTATTATAATTAGAAAAACAAGATCTAAATAGCCCACATGTGCTAGCATAGTGTATATATATATTTTTATATAATTAAAATTGAGGGCTATGCTAAGTGTCTAGGATTAAATAATTAATCCCAAGTACGGATACTGTTAGAATATAGCCAAAACAATAGTAATTTTATAATCCAAGTATGTGGGCACTCATGAAATAGGACAATTTCTTTTTTACCATTAAGGCTTGGAGTCCTTGTGTCTCTATCTATCACTAGTAAAAAAAGGAAAGCAGCAAGCAAACGACGATGTGGAGGAGGGCGTTTCCTTCATTGGAAGGCTGCCAAAATAAAAAGCAGTATCTTTTAGTTTTGATATAAACAAACACACCCAAAAGCAGAGAACCAAAAAAAGCCTTCTTGGAATTAGTGAAACCAAAGGCATTGCCATGTGATGTTAAATCATTGCACCCCTTCCCCCATCGAAAGTTTTACTTGCTGTCTTGAAATTTTACCTTGTCAAGGGAATTTAATAGCTCATGTCACGTTTAAATTGGAGTAACAACACAAACCTTAATTACCAATCTTATGGTGTGTGTTCAAAACATGAGCTTAGGATTCTGTAGGTAAAAAATGGTCAAGAAAGAATCTTTAGAAAATGATTAAACCAGCAATTGTTACAAGTTTAATTTGGAAATTATTAACTTTCTGGAGACTAATCAAAGGCAGTTGGCTTTTAGTCTTAAGTCTCAAAAAATAGAGATGACTTGACAAGCCTTTTCATGCACTGATATCTGTACCTGGAGACTCTTCTTTTTCCTTACAACATTTAAAAGCTATACGCTACAGTGGGTCTCATTCTCATATAATAATAACAACAATCCAATTCTAATACAAATACAAAATCAGATTGAAAAACAATATATTCTGGGATATTGAATCACATATAAAAGTCGATTCATATATATTTGGAAGTTAGAAAGAAGGGTGTATGTATATCCATAAAATGTCATCCAAAGAACAAACATGATGATAAGTTGTATGAGGTAAACAATGATGAATTGAGGGTCTAAAAAGCGTATGCACAAAGTAAAAGATTTTTATGTCAATGGCAAAGAAAGGTTTTATGCATGAGTTTTGTGGTGAGGGTGATAACTGAAAAAGAGCAAAGAAAGACAATGATGATCACATGGGCTTTAGTTTATTAAATGTGAAAATTGGGTATTTAATTTGCCCTATAAAGCTATGTAGGCCCATGTTTTTTTTTTCTTCAAAGGGACCCTTTGTTTCACACAGACACATCACCCATCCCCTTATTACTGCTTAGTCTATAGCCACATCCTTGTGTCTTTAGCCCTTCCCTGCACAATCTATGGCTGCATCTTCTCTTTCCCAACTTTTCTCAACTGTCTTTTCTCTATTGTGTGTGTGTGTGTGTATATCCTTGTCTTTTAAAATTTTGATATATTTTGCTAATAATTATCACTAGATAATTAATTATTATTATTAAAAAAAAATAAATCCATTATGTGCATGTATGTACACACACATATATACATAAGTACATGGAAATAATTGATGTGTTGTTGGTAAGAGTTGGACGTTTGAGGAGGAAATTTGACAAGTTTGCCAAAGTATGTGTTGTGAAGACAGCATATTCACCTAACTAACTATCAAAGGTTGCATCTAATTGTTAATTTTTTATAGAAAATTTCATGCATGATTGTTAATAATTAGACCATATCATCATCTTTATTCATATATAAAAACAATTACATCTATATATATGTAGCCTTAGCTCAATTATTTAGGATTCAAAGTATAATACCCACATTGCAGATTCCACCCACAATAACCAAACCTATTGGTTTTAGATTATAATTCACTGCATAAATTCCTTGACAACTTTCACATATCTGTCCCTCTTTTCTTTCACTTCTAAGATCTCATACTTGTATATATTTACAGTCAATATGAAGAAATCAATCATCTGTGGCATCACTTATCAACTAGCAAAGCAACCATCTAATCAGAGTTTAAAAGGATTGTATTCATAATAATTTGGAGCTGTAAAAATGCAGCCAACTAACCCAATTTGATGGGATGACCTGATCATAGAGTAGTTAGGTATAAATATCAGCCTTTGTGTTGTGGGTCTTAGCTCCTTAACTAACACTACATGGCATATATATACATATGTATCAATGATCAATCAAAACGTCACTGAGATTGGCCACACTAGAGCAGGATATGAATACAAAAACTTTTGACTACAATAAGTGTTGGAGCATGTGATTGGCTTCATTGTAAACAACATAAACTCAGATTAGTAGATTGGAGAAGGGGACAACTTGGGACATGTTGGATCACTTTCACTTAAGGACCTGTACATCTCTAAGGCATGCCCACATGAACAAGAATGGATTTTTTCATTTTTGATACACATGTATTATTATTATATTTGATTTAATAACATGTTCTCTCTTTCTCTCTCTCTCATGTCTTCACGTCCACATGCCTATGGAAGATGCTACAAAACATCACATTTCCCTTCCTGACAAGAAGTAGGAGACATGCTACAAAGTTGCTTCACCCTCGGCCAAAATGTATATGCTCCCATGCACTTAGCCACTCAAGAATCATATGATCCCATTCTCAAGATCTTGTCAATCTCAGGGTGACTTCCTTTGTGGGTTCCATTTTATTATGAACTTGTCTCTTTCTTCCATGGCATGATTTTATGCCCTCGTACCATCATTATTCATTTCCCCCTTAATGTATATTATTACAGTGTGACAAATCTAATTTAGCTTTAACTTTTCATGATTTTAGGAGCTTTTCACCTAATTAATCAAACCCATCCTCAATCAT
>CAOGCB010583525.1:0-11141 GCA_948266635.1 Cnidoscolus chayamansa | reverse complement strand
ACAAAATATTGAAACCCTAAATGCACACAAAGGAGCTAGCACTCTACACCGTTCAGTCACAGTCATTCGTGTGTGGATACCAGCAGAGGGTGGTCGTTCTTTGAGCAGCACCTGTAATATGATAACCAAAGGTTTCTGTGCCATAATAGGTAAATAATCATATCCCTCTTATCAAACAACAGCCCTAGCTTTATCTCTAAGTGAAAATGGAAAAAAGTTGTAATCTGATAATGTCATCATATACATTATTTATTTTCATTGTATTACAATATTGAATAAATACTGCAATATGCTCGTTAGGACTCTCATTTGGATATCCTCCAAATTGATTTGATTGAACCATTTGAATGAGTGCTGACTTTAGTTCAAAATTGTTGGCTTGAATAGCAGGCCTTTTGATTGCAGGATCAGAATTAATAGGTACTGTATATTCCCGAATTGTTCTACCCATACTATGAGTATGATTGTTGTTCTTGTCTACCATTTCGACTTTTTTTCCTTCTTCTTTGATCTCTTCTAAGTTGTTGCAAGGTGCATTCTATTTCAAAATTGATTGGTAGAAGTTCAACACTTCTACTTTGACACATAAAACACCGGCAAATGAGAATAAAAAACGATCACATAATAAAAATAAAATAGAAGTAATTGCACCTAAATTAACAATAGAATTGAAAGTGGTCTAATATTAATAATTTCCCAACAACGGCGCCAAAAATTAATCCATGCAAAAAGATATAATAAATAAATAAAGAAAGTGTAAATAATTACCGACAAGTGTACTAGATCATATAAAGTAATATAGTGGGAGAATAGTGTCGAACCTCGATAATTAATTAATTACTAGGCCTATATCAATTTCCATTGTTATTTAGGTAATAATGTATGATGAGAAAAATGTGAAATAGTATTAAATGTGTAAAAGGAGAGTTAAAATTGAATGAAGAGAATGTAGAAAAAATAGAATCCACCCTAATTGTCCTAATCAAATTGCTTTCGTGTTATAGTAGCTGTGTGGAATTAAATAAGAATTTGACAAACCTTAAATCTTTTTTAAATTTAAAGTATAAAAATCCCAAATTAAGTTAATAGCTCCCGCTAATTAAATTTAATGAGGATTCAGAAGCACAATCATTAATTTCTCAATTAAACGATTGCCTAATGCCTTTAAAATAATTTCTTCTAATCCATTAGCGAAAAATTAATAAAAAACATTGTTTAAACATTAATGTCAAGTTCTAATAAAATTAAATAACGCTGCTCCCACATAAGTTATTAAATTTTATCTGGGAGTTCTAAACAAATATTGATCTCCTTGTCGGGTCATTTAGATTTCTATAAACTGAATTCAATTATCGAATCCAATTTATAGTAGAAATCCCCATATGAAAAATTCCACATAATCAACTATTTTATAATATGAACACAATGATCATTTTAGTAAATTAGGGCATCATTATATTTGCCACAAAAAGAACTTAGAACATGTCGATGTTAAATGCAGAGAAATAATTTAAATGTGCAAGTGAGATGAGATGGAAAATAAGAATTGCATAAAGGAAATTAATATAAGTAAAATAAGTACTGTAATCTTCTCTGAATTTGTTGAATAATTAAGCTTCA
Organism: Cnidoscolus chayamansa; assembly: GCA_948266635.1. Lineage (NCBI taxonomy): Eukaryota > Viridiplantae > Streptophyta > Magnoliopsida > Malpighiales > Euphorbiaceae > Cnidoscolus > Cnidoscolus chayamansa. Next base: position 9,521 of record CAOGCB010583525.1, on the reverse strand, counting down.
ATCGTTCAAACTGGTTTCCATAATTCTTAAATAAATTAGAAGTTGCAATAACAATGAAATGGAAAGTGAACAGAAAATAAATTCCTACAGTTCGTTAAGGAAATTCTAAAAAAGAAAATAAGAATGTTACAAGAAGAAGAATAGAAAGAGGGATGGAATGAAAAGCTCACACCGAGGCCTTTTGTAGAGTCTAGGAAGGAGAGAGATGAATATGATCTAGTGAGAAAATCTCTCAAGATTGAATCTGAGAGGGATTTTCGCATGGAGATCAAAGATTCAATCAAGGCTGGCTTTAAGGCTGGTGGCTTTGAATGTAGTCCGAATCACGGTTGTCTCAAGGCTGGCTCCAGGCTGACAGCCTTGAATGTAGGCTGGCTCAAGGCTACCAGCCTTGAATATAGGTTGGCGACCCTTTTTTCTTCTTTAAATGAAGGCTGGCGGCCTTCTTTTGTAAAATATAATCTTATCACTCATCTCCTTAACCGAGATACATTCTTTTACAATGACTATGATTTAACCTATTATGCTTTTATATCACCTTTCTTCTTTTGGGTTTACTTCAGGATTTTTCAATTAAGATTTATTTACTACCATATTATGATTTAGTTAATTTGCATTTAGTACATTATACATATATTAAGCATTTACTATTCTATTCATACTTAATGAATTTACATATTGTATCTTAGGGTTACACTGTCTGGGATGTTACAATGTAAATAACATATGAGATAATTAAATTTCCATCTTCATTGGCATCATCATATATCCTACTACTACATAATATAATCATAACAAACATGCCTTAAACATAAACATTAATAGTTAAAACTTTACATTTCATGAATGAGATTTAGAAACATGAACATTTAGTTTTACATCACTTTTACATCTAGGGGCATAAGCACATTTTTCTTCATAGGAACCCATCCATAATCTACCCAAATCTTTCTTGCAAGACTTGTAAACCTATACAATCCGGGAATAGGGAATGGGATGAGCTGCTTGATACAACTTAGTGAGTAGATATAGAAAACAATCCTTATACATTCATTAAAATGCACATAAACTTTGATTTCAAGCTTGTGAATGCAACATCATCATATAGTTCATAGAAGGTGATTTTGTCATCAAAGATCTCCATTCTTGTCTGTCAACGGTAGCTCCTCAAGACTTTATTATGCCATACCATCATAGTGGCTCCTCAAGATTTCATTATGTCCATCTGTCAAAGTGGCTCCTTAGGACTTCATTATATTATGTATAGCGCCAAGGGCTCCTTTCGGCCACCTTGGACTTACCTATATCTGTCTCATAATAGAGTCAATGGATCTACATGACCTCATATAGATTATTTCATAATGCAATTTACATTTAATCATGATACTAATGCATTCACCCTATAATTTATGATGTGTGAATAATGTTGTAAACATTTCATTCGTTTTTGTATCTTGATTCACATAACATTAACATCTACTCACTTGTACTATCGTGTATCGACTGACTTTAGTATTTCATCAATGTCCTTGAGCCCAATGTTTGATCTAATATATGGTGGACTTAGGGTTAGAGACTGACCATTGACCATTAACATACTCTAAAATACATTTTCCCATAATATTCACATAAGACATAACATAAAATTAACTTAGGATTTCTAGTAGAACTTTCAATGGCAAGGTTCGGTGACTGAAAGTCTCCACACAAAGATGAAACTCTAGCTTCGGTAGCATCCTTTTACTGGCACACACATCCTGCTGGAGTCTAGTTTCAAAAGCCGAAACTAAGGTTTGGCATAATGTCAAAACTGAGTCTCCTTGCCATTTCAGCTATGCATAAACCTACAAATAATATACTTTGACGCCCTTAAACACCCTTAAACATATTCTCAACTCAATAAACCCAATATCATCATCAAAACATCATTTAAAACCATATGCAATATCATTCACATATTTGACATAAACTTTCCAAAGTTACAATTAACTTTAAATCCATTCCACAATTCATGCAACCTTTTCTTTATCTTCTTAGTGTCTTTAACACTAACTTAAACTCAAGCAAACACTTAAGACATCAACCTTTACCATAAATTGAAAAAAAATTAACCAAACTTTGTCAAAACTTCAAAAGATTGAACAAAAACTCATTTCTTTTCGCACATGCATTCAAACCCTCCGTTTAACTATCAAAACATCTTCCTTAAGTTAGAAATCTAACATGGTTTAAGGATCAAACTGATGCCACTTGAAGCTCTTTTTGATCTTTTGCTAATCTTGCTTGAATTTTGCAATACAACTTTAACAATCCTTAAAACCCTTTGATTTTATGTTTAATCTTATCAAAACTCATTTCCTTAGCTTAGATTTTCCTCAACCTTGCTTATGGGTTCAAGAGTCAAAATTTTGCATGTTAAAATTCTTCCTAAACCGAGCTACCATCCCTTTTCTACTGGGATTGGCCCGGCTGGGTTTGATGGCCAAATCTAGATTCTCAGGCTGCCTTAGCCAAATTATATTTTGGTCCTTATATTATTTCAAATTTACTTTTACATTCTTAAAAGTTTAAATTTTATCAATTTAACCCCTAATCACCCTTCCGGTCCAGTTTCCATATATTCTACAAATATTCTAATTAATAACTTAGATTTTGATATCAAAAAGGTAGTGGGCGTTACTGTGAATACTCGAATTTTGAGGTTCAGAAAGCCCATTTTCACGGAGTATAAAACAGCCCAGCCCGCTCGGCTCCCGACTAAGTACCCAAAAAGCATCCATACATGCATTGCACTGTTTCACTAATTAAATGAAAGTAACAGCAATTCATGACCAAAACACAGGTCCAAACCCTTGAATTCAAAATTCAAGATTCAGACAACCACTGGCTCCCATAAATCATTTTTATGGTTGCCAGTGGGGGGCAACTGTGAATACTCGAATTTTGAGGTTCAGAAAGCTCATTTTCACGGACAGTAAAACAGCCCAGCCCGCTCGGCTCCCGACATAAAATCATTCCGGAAATATATCAATATGGTAACTGCCTTCGCCGGCGGCTGGCCACCGGCGGTTCGGACCGTTCTCACCAGAACATCATAAAGAACCCAACGATATCTTCGGAATAATTTTCGGAGGTATGGAACTCATAAAAAAGGCTTTGGAACGAAAACCGAGCAAAAAGACAACATTCCAGCAAATGCAACCGCAGGTAACTGCGGTCACGACCGCAGCTCACTGCGGTCACGACCGCATATCACTGCGGTCACGACCGCATATCACTGCGGTCACGACCGCATATCACTGCGGTCACGACCGCATATCACTGCGGTCACGACCGCATATCACTGCGGTCACGACCGCAGCTCACTGCGGTCATGACCGCAGTGTGGTCTTCACCGCGGCCATGACCGCGGTGCACCGCGGTCATGACCGCAGGCCACCGCCACGGCCACGACCGCAGCTGCAACAGCAGCCCGCCGCGGGTGAAGTTGTGGTCATGACCGCAGGCCATTGCTGCGGTCACGACCGTAGCACACCGCGGTCATAACCGCACAAATCCCAAATTTTGCCTATAAAAGGCAGTTTTCAGCATGGTTTTCAGCACACCTGCCTTGAGTTATCGGCGATCACTCTCCCTCCTCGCTTCTTGCGATTCTTTACTGCTTTTCTGCATTCATACATAGCATTCTTGTCTGAGTTTTGATCACTCTTTAAATTAAGCTTTAATTTGAGATCAAGCAAGTTGAAGCTCCGCAGTGGAAGACTTCTACACCAGGTACACATCTCTTAAACCCTCTCTATTTCAATTCAAGCATTGATGCATGTTGTGAGTGGAATATGATACATGCATTCCATATAGTTAAACAAATTTTAAGCTAAAGTGCATGTTCAATTAATAATCAAGGTATTTAAGTTTAGAATCCATAAAGGAATGAATCACTTTTGGCCCATAAGGCCCATGAATCAATGTTAGCCCATAAGGCCCATGCATCACTTTTGGCCCATAAGGCCCATGAATCAATGTTAGCCCATAAGGCCCATGCATCACTTTTGGCCCATAAGGCCCTTGAATCAATGTTAGCCCATAAGGCCCATGCATCACTTTTGGCCCATAAGGCCCATGAATCAATTTTAGCCCATAAGGCCCCTGTATTCATCTTGGCCCATTAGGCCCATGAATTAATTTTATCCCATAAGGCCCCACAAACCTAAATTTGGCCCATAAGGCCCACAAAACCTGAATTTGGCCCATAAGGCCCAAAGAAATCAGTTTTGGCAACCATAAGCCCAAAAATCATCTTTGGCAATAAGAAGCCCAAAAATCATCTTTGGCAATAAGAAGCCCAAAATTCAATTTGGCCCATAGGGCCCACAAACCTGATTTTGGCCTATAGGGCCCACAAAATCATTTTTGGCAATAATAAGCCCAAAACCAATTTGGCCCATACGGCCCAAGAATCCAAGCCCTTTTAAAAAGGTAAGTCCGAACTACGTTTACTTTGATCCCCTAAAGGTACGTAGGCATATTTGGGAATAAACCCCAAATAACAAGTCACATCATTTACCAAATCATCTTTATCATCATTCAACTCTTCATAACATTATGTATTTTACCCTGCATTTCATTACATAAAAAATTGGTTAGTTATTTGCATGACATGGTCTTGGGACTCAACTTTGATTCGTAGACTAGCTTTCATTCATTGGGCTAATTAACCTAGAAATTAGGTTAGTTAAGTTTAAATTGGAGTCATAGGATTTTTCCTAATTTGCCCTTAAATAATTAAATCAGGTGGCGACTCACACACACGTGCACTCATCTTAGTCATAGGCATTTAAATAATTCAAATTTATTTATTTTCCTGTGACATGCGGGGTGAGGGGTTCACAGTTACAAAATTACGTATATAAAAAAATGTTGTGTACAAAGAAGACTTTCCCTACAAAAGCGACTGAACAAATATTTATATATTTTTTACTTTTTTATTTTTAATGTCATATATTAAATTAAATAATAACTATCGATAAAAATTTATTAATTATTAAAATTTATATAAATATTATAAATTAAAATAACTATAAATAAAATAAATGTATAAATATAGAAAGGTTAGAACGTTAAGATAAGATTAGTATAGAATTAAACATGAAAATACTAATATAAGTATAGAATTTAATTAAAATTTTATTATATAATATTTAGTTGGAAGACACATATTTAATATATTTAATTGTAAGTAGAACTTATTAAATATCAGAAGTAATACTATCTAATTATTTTTTTTATTTACTTTATTTTTTTATATATTTTTTATGGAAGTCCATAACTTCGAAGTAATGACACAATTTATTTGTATAACTCTCTAATTATGTGCATTAATCCCATTTGTAATAGATATCATAGTATTAATGGTTGAGACTATATATATAGATGTCTCATGCAAAGGTTGGAGCATCTAATTGAAGAAAAAATATTCTCTCAATTTTCATCTCTTTCTTGTTCTTGTTATATTTCATATTTCTTGTTCATCATATTTTTATAAAACGTTATCATTATGATTTTGTTTTGTTTATTTAAATTTTATTCTAATTATTATTATTGTTTCATATTAGTTTTCATCATGTCAAATTTGACAAAGTTTGAGTTTGCGGCCCTTGACATAACATGCAAAAATTATTTATCATGGATGCCTGATGCTGAAATTCATCTTTATGCTAATAATTTTGGAAATACAATTATAACAGGACAAGAAACATTCATTCAAAATAAGGCAAAAGTAATGATTTTTCTTCATCATTATCTACACGAAGGATTAAAAGTAGAATATTTGACGATGAAAAACCCACTTTAGTTTTGGAATAGTCTAAAAGGAAGATATGACCACCAAAAAATGATAATATTACCAAAAGCTCATTATGATTAGATGCATCTACATTTTCAAGATTTTAAATCAGTGAGTGAGTACAATTCTGCAATATTCAAAATAAGTTCTCAATTAAAATTATGTAGAGAAAATATTACAGATGAGGACTTATTAGAAAAAATATTTTCAATTTTTCATGCTTCAAATGTGCTTCTACAGCAGCAACATTGTGAATAAGAATTTAAAAAGTATTCAAAATTGATCTCATGTTTACTTGTAGCTGAATAAAATAATGAGCTAGTAATGAAAAATGATAAACTCGTCCTACTGGTACTGCTCCATTCCCTGAAGTGAATGTAACAATATATAATAATGCATCTAGTTGAGGCTGTGGTCATGGTAATGGACGTGGTTGTGGACCAGGACGTAGTAATTACCGTTATTACGGTGACAATAATTCTCACCACTAAAAGTGGAATAATCATGAAAAAAAGGAAAAAAAAGGGTAGTCAAAATAATCCTTCAAAAGTTGTAAAAAATCTATGTTACAGGTGTAACATGAAAGGACACTAGTCACATACATGTCGTACGTCTGAGCATCTTGTTAAACGTTATAAATCCTTAATCAAGAATAAAAGAAAAAAATGTGGAGATAAAATTTTCATATCCAAAGGATGATATTGAGGCAAATTTTGCATCCATAGATGATTACTTCAATGGCTTTACAGACATAATACATCTGGATGTAGTAGATTTTTTTGAGAATCAATAAGAAAAAAAAAATAGAGATTAAAGTACTAGAATGTTTAATTTTTTTTTCACTACCTTGTTTTATTTTTCCTTATTTTAGTGTGTTTTTTTTCAATATTTCTTCTTATGTACTTTTTTTTCTTTATTTTAATGAAGAATATAGATTTTTCACATTTCTTGGTTGGTCTCAACATCAATAATGAAGCAAAAAAGATAGAGTAAAGTACTAGAACATTTAATTTTTTGTTCGCTACCTTGTTTTATTTTTCCTTATTTTAGTGTTTTTTTTTCAATATTTCTTCTTATGTATTTTTTTTCTTTATTTTAATGAAGAATATGGATTTTTCACATTCCTTGGTTGGTCTCAACATCAATAATGAAGATGTATATATTGCAGATAGTGCTACAACACATACTATACTAAGAGACAAAAATTATTTTTCTCATTTATCTATAAAAGAAGCCAATGTTAGTACAATATCAGGTAGTATAGAAATAATTGAAGGCTCTAGAAGAGCCATAATTTTCTTACCCAAAGGAATAAAATTTATCATAAATAAGGCATTATTATGTACCAAGTTTCCAAGAAACTTATTAAATTTTAAAGATATTTGATGTAATAGATATCATATTGTAACTGTAAATGAGAAAAATATTGAATAGTTATTTATCACATCTATTGTGTTTGATAAAAAATATATTTTAGAAAAATTACCCATTTTTTCTTTTGGTTTGTACTATATAAATATTAATACAGTTGAAACATATAATGCAGTAAATTAGAAGTTTATTGATTCAAATAATTTATTGTTTGGCATGATCGTTTTGGCCATCTCGAATCAATTATAATGCAAAAAATATTGAAAATTCATTTGGGCATCCTTTGAAGAACCAAAAGATTCTTTAATTTAAGGATTTTTCATGTGCTGCTTGTTCTCAAGGTATATTGATCATTAAGCTATCACTAGTTAAAGTAGAGAATGAATCCCTTGCATTTTTTGGAACGTATACAAGGTGATATATCTGAGCCTATTCATCCACCGTCCAGATTATTTTAATATTATATGGTTTTGATAGATGCATCTTCAAGGTGGTCACATGTGTGTTTATTATCAACTCGTAACCTAACATTTGCGAGATTACTTACTCAGATAACTTGATTAAGAGTATAGTTTCCAAATTACATGATTAAGATAATTTGTCTTGATAATGCTAGTGAATTTATGTCTCAGGCTTTCAATGATTATTATATGTCAATTGGAATAACTATTGAAAAACTTGTTGCACGTGTTCATACATAAAATGGTTTAGCAGAATCATTTATTAAACTCCTTTAGTTAATTTCTAGAACGTTACTCATGAGAACAAAACTTCCCACTTCTATGCAGGGACATACTATTTTACAAGCAACGCCACTTATTTTCATTAGGGCAACAAGTTATCATTAGTTCTCTCTATTACAATTGACATTTGGCCATGAACCAAATATTTTCCATCTTAGAATTTTTGGATGTGCAGTATATGTTCCAATTGCTTTACTACAATGCACAAAGATAGGTCCCCAAAGAACATTAGGAATTTATGTTGGGTATGAATCTTAATCTATAATTAAATATCTTGAATCACTGACTGAAGATTTATTTATAGCACGATTAACTGATTTTCATTTTGATGAAATAGTTTTTCCAACATTAGGGGGAGAGAATAAAAAGCTGGAAAAAGAAATTGCATGGAATTAATTATTATTATCTCATCTAGATCATTGAACAAACTACTGTGAACTAGAAGTTCAAAAGATAATTCATTTGCAGAACATTGGAAATCAACTTCCAGGATCTGCATTTACTGATACAAAAGATTCACTAAATCACATGTACTAGTTGAAAATGCTCCAATTCGAATTGATGTCCCTATAGGACACTTAATAGTGCAAATAATAGTAAACCATGCTTAAAGTGGGGTTGACCGATTGGTTCAAAAGATAAAAATTCTAGGAAAAGGAAAGGAGCAAATAATTAAGATGGCCATATTATGGAGGCATGTATTCATAAAGATATTGAAGACATAACTAATCGTAATACTTTAGAAGAGGTTCAGGTACCTGAAAATATTGAAAATGAAGAGACCTCGATCAATTATATCTCTGTTGGTAAAAAGTGGAACTGAAAAGATATTGTTGTCGATAATATTTTTGCTTATAATATTGCTACTGATACCATAGAACAACATGAGGATCTTAAACCTAGATCAGTTAAAGAATGTAGACACAAAGATGATTGGCCAAAATGAAAAGACGCAATTTAAGCATAATTAAATTCACTTTCAAAACATGAGGTTTTTGGAGCTGTAGTCCAAACACCTAAAGGTGTAAAGCCAATAGGTACAAATGGGTATTTGTACAAAAAAAAAAGAGAAAAATGAAGTCGTAAGATATAAATCACGGCTTCTACCATAAGGTTATATAAAAAAACTTAAGATGTGTTTAATGGATTGATGGCATTGCTTAAGTACTATATTTTATTGTGTTCATTTGTGTGTTTTTGTTATGTTTCACTTGTTTCTATGTAGTTTTGGGTTAAAATGAGTCCAGGTATGAAGTTAAGCATTGGAAGGTAGAACTGAAGCTACAAAGGATCAAAAAGGGTGAGTTCTTGGTCATCACAGAAAAACTCGCGACCGCGACCTAAAGGCTTCTTGGTTGCGAGTTGAAGACATCTGAGAAAGGGCCTTTGGAACAGAAGTCGTGCCCGCGATACATTTCCTCGCAGTCGCGAACTTGCCAAAAATCAGGCAGAAAGTTCTCGCGGTCACGACATCAAAACTCGCAATCGCCACTTGAACCAAACTTCAGGCAGTGGCTTCCTAAGATCAACTCGCAACCGTGACTCCAATATTCTTGATCGCAACA
>CAOGCB010583514.1:0-28160 GCA_948266635.1 Cnidoscolus chayamansa | reverse complement strand
ATTACCAAGTGGATCACCATTTCCAAACGATGAGAACACAACCCAACATGAAAAAGAGCCTATGGATTAATACACTTATTAAATTATAATTAATATTTAAATATTTAATAGATAAAAATATAAAAATATAAATACCTATATATACATTTGGTTGAATATAAATTCATCAAAAGAATTTAAAAAATCTATTAAAATTTAAAAGTCAATATATTTTCAAAATATTATTTTATTTTTTTAATAAATTTACTCAAAAAAATTTAAATTAATATATTTATAAAAATAAATTTACTAATTAAATTTTTAAATGATAAAACATAAAAAAAGTGGGAGATATTATACAAACAAACAGATCCTAAATGGTCGTTTGGGAACTTTTGATGTCCACAGACCTGTTCCGAATTCCGTTACTGAAACTTCGCCATCCCCGGCACGAGTTCTTCCATTCGAATGGACGTTGTGAAAAATTGAAAACCCTAACACAGTTTCTCTACTTAAACACGAGCTCGCATATTCGCTGTCCGTTAGAGCAAAGGATGACTCTAGAAATCGAAGCTCGAGAGTAAGTTCCTTCCTAACGATGCTTCAATTTTACTTCTCAATCACTCAAATTCGCTTCTTTCATTCTGCTTAGTCGCATTTACATCCACTTTCTGGGATTCCGGTGTTTTTTTTTTCTGGTGAGCTTCTGATAAATTGTTCTGGCAGTGTGATCAAGATCGTGCTCCAGTTCTGCAAAGAGAACTCGTTGCACCAAACGTTTCAGACATTGCAGAATGAGTGCAAGGTCTCGCTCAATACAGTGGATAGTCTCGACACGTTTGTTGCTGATATCAATATTGGAAGGTGGGATGCTATATTGCCTCAAGTGGCTCAACTCAAGCTTCCCAGAAATAAATTGGAAGACTTGTATGAGCAGGTTCGTGGGTTTGATATACTACTTTTTGGGCGTTACCTAGTTGTTGTATTGCCGGCTGAAATGCTGGGTCTTTGGAGAAATATCTTGCCAACAGTCTTTACACTTCAGCATTTGTTGCTGATATCTGTAGTGGTTTATTTCAGATTCTGAAACTTGAACCTGCACCGCATTGGTTCTAAGCTAAAGCTTGTTTCTGCTTTTGTATTTCTGTCAATAGAAGGTTTCTTATCATGCCATGATTTTGGTGTTGTTAATAACCTAATTGTTTAAATTGTTATTCTAGGCTCGATTTTGCTACTTTTTTTTAATTAAAAGATGGAAAAGGGAAACGAAGAAGCTTACCTGTAGCAAGGCCCCGAGTCATTTTCTGCATTCATGTTGCTAACTTTGAAAAACTTTGTTGCCATAGAGATTCTTTTATTGCTTTCTTTCTTCAATGTTGCAGATTGTATTAGAAGTGATAGAACTTCGAGAATTAGACACTGCACGTACATTCGTGATACAAGTACCTTCACTTTCATCTCTTTTTATACAATCATGGCAATAACTGTCTTTAACAAACTAACTACTTGAGCTCACTCCTTATCTGTTTTCTTCCCTCTTCTATAATATGTGACAGCTAAGTCCCCCCCTCCCCCCTTTTTCTACTTCTTTATTTCTTTTAGTAGCTATGTTTGACCATCCCACATATCCGTAATGATCTGTGGAATGCCTCTAGGTGGGTAGTGCACAATGTCCTTATAGACATGATTTATGTTTTAATTCGGTGTATAAAAATTGCATAAAATGTATATAGTATTCATGAATTTACTTTTGTATCCTAATTTTTGTTTGTGTTGTACCCAAGGTGACTAATTCAGGGTCCAAAAAGGAAAATTCTTGATTATCAACGTTATAATGCAGTAAAGCCTATATGATTTTTGTAATTCCTACATGTATCGGTCTACACTAGAGTTAGATTTATAATTTTTTTTGTAAATGTTAAAAATGAACTTCATTGGTAAACTAGTGCCCTCTATTTGATTTGTAATTATTTTTCTATATTAGTGGTATTTGCTTTCATTTTTTCTCTGATTGGTTATGTAACTTTAAGGAAATTGATCCTTTGGGTTAAAGAATCTAAGAGGCTGGTTGTATATTGATTAATTTATTTTTGGCTTTATAATGCAGTCTATTACAGCAATCAACGAGTGTCTTCACTATATTTAAGACCTAAGTCCAAGGTGCCAGGCTTACCAAGATTCAACCTAGGAAAAACGCCGTGCACAAATTGCCCAAGGTTTTTCCTCATTTGCATTCTGGTCATTGAATTAATCATGAAGATTCATCGTAGGGGCGTTCACAGATTGATTGCATCCATTAAATCCGACCAATTTAATTCATACAAAGCAGTAAATATGGTTGAATTATAACTTGGATTATTTTGGATTATTTAATTTAAATACTTTTACGGTTTGTTGGTTTAAGAGTAATAATCATTATCATTACTCTAAACCCTCTAGATTCATGAGTTTTATTATATATCTTATGTCTTAACATGGATGGTAGTTTATGCAAGAAACTTTATAGAATTACTAAAATAACAACTAATTAAAACTAAATAAAAAATTTATTAATAGTATTTAGTACAAATGTTGTATTTTGGATCCATTTAGAAGTTCTTTGTCACCTTTAATGTTGAAAGGTTTAATATGTTGCCAAAACTGATTGAAGTCTATGCTTATTCCAATCGATCTTCCATAAACAGTGGTTAATATGGAGACTTTTGAAGAGCTTGAATCTGGTAATAGCATTTTAACACTTTACAAAAAATGCATAATTGACTATTCCCCCATCAGAGAAGAAACCTTGTCTAATTTGATGATGGTTGAACCCATCTATCTGCAACTGCCCTTTTTTAAAAAAGAATTAATAATGAATTTTCTTTTATTCGTTTTTATTGATGATAAAACTTCCTTCAAGACTGAAAATTTTTGGTTGAGGATGTATTGCTTTTTTTATATGTATGAACTGTAAATGTATCTTTAATATGCTAGCTTCGGCTGCAGGGCTGAGCTCTGCTATGGTGCATTTTACTGATGAATGGTAAACTTTTTTCTGGAAACTTTTATGATGCATGATACCCTGTCTTATGTGCTGATTTCAGTAGAGATTCGAAGATGATTGCGTTAGGCTACCGAGATGGGAAGATCAAAGTAAGTTTAATTGTGCGTTGGCATTATGGTTTTTGAAATTTCTTTCCTTATAATTCGACCTAAACAGCGCCTGCTGTTTTTCAAATATAAGTGTTCTGTGAATTATTATATGTATCCATGTGGCTTCCATACAAGATAATGGGTGTACTAAATCTTGTTTGATTGTTAATTATTGGGTCAACTGGGCTTCTAATTTCTTGAATAATTGGGAAGAACTGAAAAATTGATGATTAGCTGAGGTGCCTAATGCTTGGAGATGTTTTTGTTATGGCGAGTTAGTATGTGTTTGGCTGTATGTTGGCAAAATGGACGAGATTCAATGTCTTAGTTCTTACATGGCAGCCTACTTATAAAATAATTCTAAAATGTAAACTAGGAAATTAGAGTACTAATAAATATGAATGCCTATTTTACAACCTTAATTAGGAATCCTAGTTATAGCCCTAATTAGGAAATATACAATAAAGGAAAAAAAATTACTAATAGGAAGAATATTTTCGATAATATACTTTTTTATTAGCTTGTGAGGATTAAGAAGATTTTCTTATTTTAGTAAATTGTAAGGCAGTAAGAGAAACACTGACTTGAGTAAGTTGGACTTGCACATTGTGTTTTTCCAGGAGTGGTCCAATTTGCATCCTTGGGTGAGATATTTTGATTATGGTGGATTAGCCTGCAGTTGGTAAATTTTTGGATGAGGTTATGAGGAGTAGGAAGGTGGCTTATGAATCAAAGAAAAACATTTTGGCATCAATCTAGAACTATAACAAAACTGACCAGAACAATTTGGATTTCTCATCGCAAGTTTTGCCAATTTAGAACAAATTTGCTTGATCAGAGAGACAATCTGACAAACATATATAAAACTTGGAATTTTGATACTGAACTGTGGATAAATCTGGGACATAACTTGTTACTAGGTGATGCGTTCCACATCGCCCGCGGGACATAATTCTGGGCTAAATATAAGGTTGCGTTCAAACCTTCCCCTTCGAGCTAGCTTTTGGGGCGAAGTTAGGGGTTCAGTCATTTATCATTTGGTATCAGAGCTTTGGTTCCGTAAGAGTGGTGTCTCATGGGGTTCGTCAGATCGCCGACTGAGGCAGTCGGGTCTAATGGGGGTGGGGATGATGCGTTCGGCATCTCCCGCAGAACATAATCCTGAGCTAAATAAAAAGCTGGGTTCAACCCTTCCCCTCCGAGCTAGCTTTTGGGGCGAAGTTAGGGGTTCAGTCCTTTATCATTTGGTATCAAAGCTCTGGTTCCATGTTATTGATATTGGGTCCCGTTGCAATATCGGCAGGGTTCGTATCAGGCGGTGTCTCATGGGGTTCGGCAGATCGCCGACTGAGGCAGTCGGGTCTTATGGGGGTGGGGATGATGCGTCCCACATCGCCCGCGGGACATAATCCTGGGCTAAATATAAGGCTGTGTTCAAATCTTCCCCTCCGAGCTAGCTTTTGGGGCGAAATTAGGGGTTCAGTCCTTATGAATACGTGTCGTTTCAGTCTCCAATAGGCTGGGGTTCCGCATCACTAGGTTTGGCAGATAAGGACTGGTCAATGCTTGCCCCGTCTTGAACGTGTGCATTCCCATGGATCTCTCGTGATGGAAGCCAGCTACTAAGCACATCCTTTGACCCAACTTGGTTAATGAGTTTTTTTTTATAATTTTTTTATTTTTTATCATTAGATGTTCCTTCCTGTGCACATTCACCTATAATTCACATTTGGCACTGTTGATTGCCAAAAACTGGTACTTTGTTTCAATACTACACTATAGAACACTTTAACTTTTTATTATGCATATCTTGATGCTTCTAGTTGTCACATATAGAAGACGTATAAGTAGAAAATAGCATGAAAATAGAAAAAGCATGTGAATTAGAAGTTTGTTACATGAACTGACAGAGAGAGAAAGAGTTGGTTGTAACCAACTCCAGCTCACAAATTACTATAAGTAACATGAGAAAACAGTAATAGCGATATCATAAAATTATTGCCAAACAGTATTCTCTTCCTCTCAATTCCTTACTCTATTTCCTCTCCGTTTCTTCTTCTTCTTCTTCTACTCACTTTTCTCTGTTCTATTCTACTTCTATCCTCCTTCTATTCACTGTGAAACTATCTAGTTCACACTTACCTGACACTAGTTTGTTTGTTTCTCTATTCATACAACAGTAAGTTTTCTTACTTTGGCTGCTATAGTTTTGGTAACCATGTGTTGCCTTTGATGTAGAATACATGGCCTTAAGTCTGGGAAGTTGTTAAAGGAATTTTGTGGTCATACATTCTACGTGAGTGATGCCATTTTTACTAGTGATGGTACTCGTGTTATTACTGCATCCAGTGATTGCAGAGTGAAGGTAAGTTGCATGTGTGGGTATTTTTAAGTGCTCCGCCTCTTGATTATGTGTTTCTTTTGCCTGTTTGAATAACAGATCGTCTTTTTTATTTTTATAGGTTTGGGATGTGAAGAGACAGAGTGTATACATGCGTTTAGGCCACCGCCTCCATTAAGGGTACTTTTTTTCTGTTTTAATTTGCACTCTGTTTGTCTCCATCTTGTTCTATTTCCTGCCTAATTGTTGTTCTCTGTGAACTGGAGGTGATGCGTCTGTGAACTCTGTTCATCTTTTTCCAAAAAACAAAGATCGCATTGTTGTTTGTAATAAGACATCATCTATATGTATCATGACACTTCAAGTACAGGTAACTTCTCAACTCAAAAGAAATGCAATCACATAACTTTTCAGTTTGAATTTTACCATTAGTGGGACCCTCTTGGTGCTTTCTGAATTTCTTTACTTGCAAATCATGATCTACAATAAAATAGAAGTGATGTTATAGCTTCTTTGACAGTATATTTAGGTGCTTTTGATTGAAGCATATTTTAGTCTTGCCAACTTCATTTTGATTATAATCTGTGAAATTACTGCAGCAGCTGTTTGCATAGTTAGCTGTTTGCATAGTTACCTCATGGCTGTGCTGGATTTTTTGTGTTATTCTTGAATTTTTTTTTATTGAACTTAAAAAGGACTAGGCTAATGGACATAATACTCTACAAACAGAAAGCAGGAATCCATACGATTTGTATTCTGGACCAGGGAATATTTGAAATTCTATAAGGAATTAGCCCACATTAAGACAATCGTGCTTACCAAATAATGGGTATTTTGAAAGATGATATAACATTTAGCTGGGCTAAAATATGACGAACAAAAAAGGTTCATTCTAGGAAAATCCATTAGACCATAGAATTACTGTTATTTTACAAAAAAGAAAAAATGGAAATCTCAGCAAGGAGAAGAAAATAAAGTAAAAAATATGAAGCATGATTTCATGATACATGTTTCTTCATTGATTACAGGATTACCATTGATGCAATTGTATGCATAGGAATTTAGTTGGGAAATTACTATGGTGAGTTTCAGTTTCTGTAAATTCATTCAAGAAATACATGTGATGCTAATGGGGAATGATTATTGCTGAATATTTTGTTTTTTAAATCATTATAATGCAGGTTGTTAAAAGTTTTTCATCTGGTAAAAGGGAAGGTGGAGATTTTTGTTTCGGCATGCTTGTCACCAAAAGGGGAATGGATCTATTGTGTTGGTGAAGACAGGTATTGCTTTCTATGTTCTATATTTCTATAGCCAAGTCTTCTACCTTCTGGTATGAAATATATATTTTTATCGTTCATCTTTTTCACTTTGGTTTACAATTGCTCCTTGTTTTGGTTGATTTATAATTTATATAAGGTTTGATCTGATATTTTCTATAACATTGATATGAAGGCCCTAGACATATTATCATGTTAAAACGTTTTGTTCTTTGATTGCTAAATATTTTTTGTTGTTAAGAAAATAGGTCGAGCCTAACTCCACCAAAAAGCTAGCTCAAGGGAGAGGGGTGCCAAAGCTTTATAATAAGCACATAACCCTTATTTCAAATCACTATGGATTCAACACCCCCTCATGGCCAAATCAATTGTAGCGTGAAATACAAATGAGAGGTCCAACACACCTAGGTAACTCCGCTCAAAGCTAGCTCAAGGGGAGAGGGGCGGCCAACGCCTTATTATGGGCACATAACCCTTGTTTCAAACCAATTTGGGATTCGACATTGGCAATTCCTTTTTTTTCTTTTCCTGTTGCTGCTGGTTTAGTGTAGTTGTCTTCACATGTTGCATTTGCTTGAGCAATAGCTAGAAAGAAATAGAAAAATTGAATTTTTTTGTTAATCTATAATATAGATTGTAGAAGCAGCCTCAGCGATTAAGACTTTAACTGAACTATTGTCGTCCCCCAGAATAGAACCTTTTTTTCTGCTACTGATGCATATGATATATGGTCAGGGAAATTCATGTTGTATGGAGATTTTGTGTTGCACTTCAGATCAAACCTATCAAACTGCTTTTCCATTGGTGTTCAATTTTTTTGTAGATCATTGGATGCCTTTGTGGCGTTCAACTCTACTGCCTTGTGCAATGGTCTCATGTCTGCTATCCTTCTGTGATAATTGATTTATACTCACCTTCATTGTTGAATTCTGCAATATACTGTCTGCACAATTTTCTATAGTGAAAAGAATCTGCTACCAGCTTTTTCTAGTTTACTAATATTTTTTACATCATCTGCTGGAATATGTACTGCTTCAGCCACCAGTCTGGTAAACTAGAGCATTTAATGAAGGTAAGTGAAATTGGTAGGGTTAAGATGGTTCAATAGGCCTTCAGGTTTCTTTGTCCATTTATTTGCCTCTAGAATAACTAGTCTACAATTTTGAGAAATAAACTCGCCCTGTGTTTGGATAGAATGGTTTGGAATGATGATGCGTGGATAAGATTTTAATTGTAATTGCTTGAATAAAACTTGGGTAATTACTCTCAAGAAGTGAGATGGGATGGCTTGGGTCACTTCTCTCGGTCTAGACTTCAAGAGGGTATGAAGCACTTTTAAAACTTAATGGATCTACGTGGTGTGAATCTGAATTAATCGAGCTAGTAGGATTCGAACACTGGATGGTTTAGACCAAAAATAAAATACTTGGGCATTTCCTTAATTAATTAGAGCAATGAATAAAGATTAAATTTGTGAATGTGGTTGAGAACTTGAAGTCTATTAGGAATAGTGTTCTATAGGTTTTTCAAATCCACATCGTTCCTAAGTATTAGCAGAGTCGAATCTCATTATTTCAAATCCTTCCATCCAAAGAAGGTCAGAGTTCTTAGTTGAGCTCCAGAAGATTAAGGAAGTTAGTTGAACCACATCCAGCAATCCTTGTTTCCAACTACAGAGGAAAGCCTTTATGGGGATAGACATGATACAATTAAAGATTCATTCACATGATCTTTAACCCTCATATGTGAGATTCTTTTAAATATGCAGATTCCATTTTATCATTTGTTTTCATTGGGCCACTGAGCGTTGTTGTCAAATCTCCATATGCAAAGCTTGTGTTGGTGTTGGTATTGGTATAGGGGCAGAAAATACTGACATTGGCCTCAGATACCATGTAGGTGTGTACAAGGTCTGCTTCGATGTGGCTTGGAGAAATTTTCAAACCAAATCAAATTATGTTACTAAAAACTCAATCAAATTTAGCTGAAATATTACTGTTTGGTAGAAATTTTTTAAATATAACAATTTAATTAAGTAAAAAGAATAGCATTTATTCAAACACTTATAACAACTAAACAAATATTTAGATATGACTAGAAAGTAAAATGCTAGAATAAATAAACCTATGCAACATATTTTTTATATGAAGTAAATAGTTTAATATATTAATAATATGATATCTTAAAACTTAAAATTGTTGTATGTCCGCATAGATTTAATAAATATTCAAATTGTATATTTTGGATTGAATAATATTTTCTTGTAGTGTAAGAGAAAAAGTAAACATGATAAATAAAATAATTTAATTATATATAAAAGAGTTGTTTATAACAGTTTATGGTTAGATTGGTTGTTGTTTTGATAAACCTAACTAAATTGTTTTGAAACAGTTGGAAAAAAAGAAGAAGCAAATCAAATCCAATTGCCTTAGTTCCATCCATTAATTTAGTTCAGTTCAATTTGGTTTAACCATTTGAATTGATGGTAAAAAACCCTTAAGTGTCTTCCTATTCAGTTGGAAAACCCTTAATTTATAGGTCATACCATTTATATATTGGATCTTGTATCAGAAGTAGGGAAACTTATGTACTATAACTCTCCGAGCTTTTGTGCATATAGACATAGGTCTTGTAGCTGACGTTTGTCTTGTTATTTTCTTGTTTCTTATTCTAACTTTAACATTGAAGTTAATTAGTTATAAGAACGTTAATAAAATAAAACAGCTTTTTCCAAATTGTTGTTTTAGTAGCAACTAGGACGGAGTTGTTGTTTTTCCTGAAAAAACAGTTTTGACTCTCCAGTTACAATGCTGAACGGGCACTAATTCTATAGACGAGACACTTTAACAATTTGTGCATGCATTTCTTTTGCAGTTAGATTCTGCCCTTAGAATGTTCTGTATAAAGTTGCGATTTGAACTGTTCCTAATATCTTGAAACCATGCAATACATATTATGATTATATATATATATATATATATAATTACTGGCAGGTTCATGAGAAGGATGCAAGTAGTGTGACTGACCATCCCCATCGGAATCTCGTCGCCATAGACAGTGAAGATTGTACAATGAAATTATGGAAGCCTTGAATTATCATTATTTTTATCCTTGCGGAAGGAAGGGTCATTTCTCCAGCATCTCTCTCTCTCTCTTCAGGTTGAGTTATGCTATTCTTTCAATCAACCTACCTTTTACTTTTTGAGCTTCTCTTTCCTCTGGGGTTTACAGACAAAGGTTACTTGGTTCAGTTGATGAGGCCCTTGTATCCAAGTGTATGAAGACAAGCATAATCGTGGGGCAGTGAGTTCTTGTGGCTTGGAAATGATTGGGCTATTTGTTGAATTATTTTTAGATGCCCTTTAGGCTTTAGCCCGACACCAACATGCTGAAGTTGGTGAGCAACTTACCTTAAGCAATGGCCCCCTTCTATGTATGTGAGAGTTGAACAGAATATGACACTCACTAACCAATGCCCATCTAAACCATCCAAATTTTCAGTACTAGTTGCCTCTTACCTGTCTCCCATTCTTAGGATATACACCCCCAATAGGCAACAGCATTATATGCCTTTGCCAGTGGTTGCTAAATGCTATTGGAGCTGGGCTTGCCCTTCTTCCATTTCTTTCACTTGTACGAGCTACTTTTATTATATGTTGAAGTATTAGCACTCGCATTGAATAGTGGTTTGGTTTCTACATGTGCAACTCACGAGGCATGTGAGGGTTTCACACTCGTAGATCTAGTTGCTAAATGATCATTAACTAATTAATTTTAGTTTTAATTTATCAGAATCATATCATGTTAAGAATCATTAGATGGAAGTAATGGAACAATTTATTAATCACTTGTTATATTTAATTGGAATCTGAAATTCATGATAGAGAAGAAAGCCTCCAAAAGGGTATTTTTCATGCAACCCTCCATTGATGATGAGTATGGCCTAAAGAAGAGAAAATCAATCATCCACCATCAAGTGGTGTTGCCACTAACCTTATTGAAAGTCAAACCCCATAAACTATACAATAGTTTCACACAGGATCATGAATATGAAAGCCAAATCACTCATTCCCACATGATGATTCTTGGTTTATCAGCTGAAACCAAGAAAAATTTACAACAAAAAAGAAAAAGTCTAACACAGAAAAAAGAAATTGGTTCAACTCTTTTTAACCTTTTCTGAACTAATACCAACCCCTGCATTGAAATTTTGAACATCTTTCATCTCACATCAACAAATTAATAATTAACTCTTAAGATTTGACCTTCAGAAAATTACAACCTTTCTGGTCAAAATGTATCCCTTGCCCCTTTGAGTATCCTATGCTTTATTGTTTCATCCCATCTGTCTATTCTCTTTTAGTCCCTTCTATTTATTTTTTTAATTGAACTAACTACACTTAAAACACTTTCTAGTTTCATTTCTCATAAACCCATTCCCTATTCAGTGATTAAGATCTCCAAAGGCATTTTCTTTTGTAAATAATCAAGTGAACATAGAATCTTTATTATATGCTGATTTCCCATTTAATCTTTCATTACTCCAAATTTTGATTTAAACATATTCATCTAATTTAAAAAGTTAATCCCTTTATTAAAGAGTTATATGTCTAAGTCTAATTAATTTCATTTATAAAAATATTATATTTTATTGTCGATATTTTCTTTGATATGTAATTTATTATTATTATTATATATATTTTTAAAAAAAAAGGGAAAACCACTAAATGTATAATGATCTAAGCATCTCTCACATAGTCAACCGTTTTGAGGTAATACATGAATTATTAACCAAATTTCTCGAATGTCATATCACTAACTAATCTTTAATAAACAATAAAAAAATAATCAGCATTCGAAATTAATGGTGCTAAATTTTCGGTTCCCATGACGTGCCGTGCCGTCACAGTTACTATTGCTTTCCTTCCACTTCATTAATCGATTAATTAACTTAATTATTATTTGCATGATCAAACATGTAGTTCTGTGACCATATTGAATCATATAGAGATTATCAAGCATCTGGATCCACATGCACTTGTATATGCTAAAGAAATGAATCTATTTTCGAGTTAATATTTATAAATAATTAATGAATTATATGTGGTATAAACATTCATTTATATACTATTTAATTAACTCAAGAAAGAACAAAAAAAAAAAGAAAAGAAAAGAATGTGTATGAACTCAGATTTTTCATTCTCTAATTTGACAAGTATAGAATCATACAACTAATCCCTTGTTTTTAAGAATAAATAGGATGATTACCCATTAACAGGAATGATACAAAAAGCTGTATAAAAATGAAAATAAAAAAAAAAAAAAAAAAAAAAAAAGAAGAAAAAGAAGAAAGAAAGAAAGAAAGAAACCTCAATGGTGCAAAGGGTTTGGACCGGTTGGAACAAGTCTCTTTTCAGCACCATAACGTGGATCTATCTCAGTTCCGGCGGGGTGAGGGTGCACCGGCAAGTGCCAGTGGTGAATCCGATGTGAGTTCTTGAGAAATGGGGTGAAGTCGAATTTGGTAGACAACATTCTTCTGTTGCTCAAAGGTTGAAGTAGAGATATAGACAAATTATTGTCGTCGATATTAGTTGAAAAGGAAGAACACAAACCGTGGAAGAAGAAGAAGGAGAAAAAGAGAAGAAGAGAGAAGCAAAGAATGGAACTAAAGAGAGAAGAAAGTGGGATTTTCATGGCTGCAGCTGAGAAGGAAAATAGAGGAGAGGATGAAAAGAAAAGATTGCATGGAGAGAAAAAAAGAGAGAGAAACAGATAAGATGGTGGAAAGATTGAGAGCTTAAAAGTGGTAAAAGGGAAGCTAGCTATAGGCTAGCACAAAAAATGGTGCAGAGTGTGGAGATGAGACTGTACTTGCTTCCATGAGACTACTTTGTATGGGATTATTTATTAATTGCAGAGAGAGAGAGAGAGAGGTATATAAGGTCCAGCAGATGCGGAGAGGGAGCAGAATTGTCGAGCATTCTTCTTCCAATGAATCTTCCTTTGCGTTCAAGGAACTAATAAGGTCCATTAATACCACAGATTGTCAAACCCACACTTCTATATATATATATATATAAAACTACTACAAGAAAAGCTATTATATTGTTATTTTTATCATATGTGTTAAGATTTTTTTTTTAAATTATGAAATTTGAAGTGTGAGTTGCCATGGATTCCAACTTATTTAAATAAAATGAGTTTGAGCTGAGATTTAAATTTCATAGTTTTAGAGATGATTTAAGGGTCAGCATTTTATTGATTAAATTTAAGAAAAATTGAAAGATTTCATAGAAAGGGATAATATAATTCAAATAAGTGGTAGTAATTTTTGTTTTTGAGTAAAAAATATTCTTTTGGGGGTTCCCAAACACGCTACGCGGCTGTGCAATGTCCAGATATTCCAGGGATTCAACTCAACCAGTCTGGTCTATCTTTAAAAACACACCATTTTCAAATCTATTCTTCCAATAAAATTAATGAACAAACAACTCATATTCTCACTATTACTTGCCCCCTTTTTTCTTATTTTTCAAATTTTTAAGGTTCTGGAATTGATAGCATGTGAGAGAAGTTGACCTCTAGCTTCAAGAAAATAAAGAGTCCAAGCCCTCCAAAGCATTTTGAAAAATGAAAAAAGATTAAATCAAAAGATAAAAAAAGCGTTTCTATTACATGGAAGAGGACATTAGTGGACGCTCTATTGTGGTGGAGATGCCTTTTCCAATCATTTTCTTTCATAAATAGCAGCACCCACATTTCAGATGTTGATGGATTTATGCTATTGTTGAAATGTAATCCATTTCAATGGTGTCTTGCTCTTGCCCATCCAATGAGCCAAAATTGGGTTTTTCAAAAAAAAAAAAAAAAAAGAGAATTTACAGAATACATGTCAGAGTTGATTGATTACAACGCATTACAAACACTAGTCACTACAACTCAGTATTGTACTTGACCAAAACATACTTGAGATAAAATACTCATACTGAATTTATAAATACTGTTCCCACTGATACAGGTCAATCAAGTTCCCACTCAACCTTCTTCCCAGTCTATCTCCTCATCATCCTCTTCTCCTGATGCTTCTGCTTCAACATTCAAGTCATTCACCTTGTAACCTTCACCTGTATTTACCAGCATGGCCGTAAGCAACACAAAATTATCTCATGCCCATCACAAACAATACAGATTATTGCAATGGGGAAAGATAAAATTTCACCATAATCTACTAATAGTATTTTCATAGGTTCAATAATATCTCATCCTATAAAATTTAATTATTAAGACTTTACCTCCAGTTGGGGCCTCTTCCCATTCAACATCATCTTCCCCTTCATCCTCCTCCCGTTTGGACTTCATACCCACTTGACGAGTAGGGGGAGACTCAGATACGCCATTTGAGATTGATGCATATGACAATTCTTTCTCTTGCCTCTTAGAAGCTTCTTCTAGTTCTTGTTGCTTCTTAAGCAGAGCAGCATAATAAGCTTTAACGTACTCATCCTGTGAATTTAGTAAGTAGAAACTTTACATTAAAAAGATAAATACAAGAGCAAAAACTATGCCTACTGTAATCACACAAGGAAAAAAGAGACGAGGAAGAAAAAACATTGCATGAAAGATCAAAACATGCAGAAGAAAAAAAAAAAGTGATTTCCTCAGACCTGTAAGCTTTTATTATCAACATTATCATTGGTGGACTTTTTGTCATCTGAGAGTCCAGCTGCTACACTGCCATCCATCTTAGACTCCTGCTTGAACTCTCCACGTTGCTCTTTTGTAAGGTTCATTCCCTGCTTGATCATCCATGGTGGCAAAACTTTCAGACCTGAACTTGCACTTTCGGATTTGACATCGTCTTCCTTGCCTTCAACACCAGAGAAGGCAACCTCAACCTGCCAATATCAGTCATGATCATGAATTGCAGAATATATCCACCATTTGAAACTAAGAAACAACAATCTAATCGAGTAAACATGCAATAATAACTTGAAATGTTCATCACTTTTTTTCATTTTTCTAGGAATTAATTGTCAGAGATGATTGACCAAACAAAGGTAAAAATAAGGCTCATAGAAAGAATTATCAGCCGTGAAAGACCATCCAAATACAAAGATAAAAGTAATAAGCCCATTGCTCACTGCCACTAAAACCATTGTTGCTTAACGTTGTCCCCAAAGTTTCCTTAGAATGAACAAAGCATACTCCAGAGTTGATCATCAGAAGGGAAAATTTTCACCAGAGACATAATTGTCCACAAAAAAGTTATTATATCCCGTCATCCAACACCAACTAAGAAACACTTCGTAACTACTTAAGCAAACTCCACATTTTTTGGGACTGATACATTTGCAATAGATACCAAGTCAAGAGGAAGCAAAGCTCCCAAGAAAGGTCAATTTAATACACCATTTCACAATTTCATATATGGATAGGTAGTCCATTGTATAAAAAAATACGGTGTGCTTTTCTAAAATATCTTGTTTCCACACTCGAAAAGAAGATAAAATCACAAATCTGCATGCAACATCTTCACCTTCATTGTGGTTTATAAATATTGATAAATAAAGCAGGAACACAAGAATACACATTATCACCAAGGCTCTAACTTTTGTGCTTTTCACTAAGCATTTGAAATAAGCAACAAATTCCAATCAAATTAATTGGAGATGAAAGACAAACCAGTGAAATATCTAGAAACAATATTTGGACGGAAGATAAGCATCTCGAAAATAGCATTTTGGTTTTGCATCTTCAGAAGTTGCTTACAAACATCCCAATGTTAGGTTAGCAGGGCAGAAAAAAAAGAGAAGTAAAAAGCTTTTTCAATAACCACCAAGATGTTGGAAAACAGGAAAAACAGAAAAATAGAGTTTGGCCCTTGCAATAGTTACACTCTGGTAGCTATAGTGAAAGCATTCACAAAATTAAGAAAAAGTTGCCAACAGAAACTCCTTTTAAACCCAAATGAAACTAGTTTGACTGAATTAGTCAATCAATTAAGTACACTCTATAAACACATGCATTTTAAGGAATTGGAACAACCCTTTACAAAAACATTGCTTATCCCATCTGATAAAAAAGAACCGAAACAGAACATAATGCCTATCCATAACATTTTTTTGTCAATGAAATTGGCCATAATATTTTGGGACAAAATAATGGAATCATAAAAATGTTGTAACCATTCCGTCCATATTAACACAGTAAAACAGTAGCACTCTATTGAGTGTTGCTAAATACATGGCAACACCTTTCTCGAAAGTCCAGATCCTGTAGTGGACATTAATCATCTGCCCAAAATATGGAGACATTTAGTACAAGTTTAATACATTAACTGCAAAAGTACTTGTTGAAATACAGTGCCCTACTACATCGCAATTAATGAATTTGAACGAACAGTATGATAACAGATGGTCCCTTCAATATGTTGTCCTCTGAAGTCAAGGTGTAATAACAAAACACATGCTCATTCAATATGCACATGAAGACGGCTTGAAAAAGAATACTGCTATATGCCTTTTGACATGTATATAAATCAAGGTGACCATGAGGGGAAAAAGCTTGTAAAAATAAACCAGCAACCGCACATTTTCTAGAAAATGCTCATCAAGTTCTACATTTAGTATAATCTTCCTGGCTAAAAATCTATGCTGTTCAGGAATGCATAATGCAAACTAGCAGCACAAGAGCTCGTGTTTTGGATCACCCGTGACAGGATTCAATACTAGGCAGCCAATATCAACATGCTTCCAGGCAAGTATGCCAAAAGGTGGCACAAACTGTTCCAGTAACTAAGAAAATAGTTAACCAGAACATACATCCTGAATCATGGTACATGTACTTGGGCGTTAACTATGCCAAAAGGTGGCACAAACTGTTCCAGTAAATAGTTAACCAGAACATACATCCTGAATCATGGTACATGTACTTTGGCGTTAACTTGATGCATAGTACATGGGATAGGCTTTATTGGTACATCAATTTGGATTATGGAATGTAAATTACACTTATTTGGGTCTTATGGCTATTTATTGCTTAAATTTTACACCTAAAAGCTTTTCACCACATTTTTTATCTACAATTTTTAAAGTGAAATAGTTATGCAAATAACAAGTTGCATTAAGAATATTTCAAATTGAAAATTAAACCCACATCGTAAATTTTTCTAAAGAAAAATTCTAAAAGCATAACATATTATATTAAAGGGCTGATGGACTTTCGACATTGCAATGAGATTAAAGGAAAAATCATCCTGATATAAAAAGCTCATCTTCTTTCCCCTTCACCATTTTCACTTGCATAAATTACCATCGAAATCTGAAATGCCAAAGTACTGCAATCCAGGACACTTCTTCCATTTTTTGAGAGGGGAGGGGGGAGGATTATTAGTTTGGTGTAATTAGGTGATTATAATTAAGAAAAAAATTTATGCACCCCAGAAGAAACCTCAAACTTCTTGCATGAGGAAGAAGAGGTAACCAAAAAAATATTACCTTCGTCTCTCCAATAAATGTCATCGGTGATCTACCGAACCCTAGGCCCTGGGAAGATTTGGAGGGATCATTGGAAATAGAATCACCATTTACTGGACGCCCAGCTGCACTTGCTCGAGCTTCCCATGCTTGAAGGCTTCCAAATTCAGGAACAGGCAAATCCTTCACTCTGCTAAGTTGATCCATTAATGGCTTAAGTTGTATCTGCATATATTTGGCTTGTCCACTCAGAAGGAATATCATATGAGAATATGTATTTAAAAATAACAATTATCTGCAAAAGTTTTCATATGGTCTGAACTCTGAAGTGGAATACAAGCACATGTAACACGTTGAAATTTTTAAAAATATATGCAATTCTACAATTTCATGACTCAAATATAGGATCTGCCCACATCAGTACACTTTCATATGTGCACCTCAGAACAGCTATGTGACAAACTCGAAAAGACCTTTTATCCATCAAATTTTCACCTTCTCTTATAAGTAAGAACATCAAGATGACAAGATGCTATACCCCCAACCCTGGGCAAGTCCCCAAATTATTTTCATCCCACCAGAGCATGTATGCGTATATGCATGTGTGTGTGTGTGTGTGTTTATACATATTAAACAGTCAGTGAATGATGTAACCATAAATTCTTTAATAATATCAACATTTTCTTACTTTTTCTTCCAATTTCTTCTTTTAACCTTATTTATTAAAATTATATCTCAAACGTTTAAAGTGGTCAAGGACATATGGCAAGCTTATATAGAAAAATTAATATTGTATTTCAATTACTCAGAGCAGTTCTGGAGGAAATCACAGATTTCTTTCTTGTAACTTTTGAGTGAAATCCACACTTTCATCCTTGTGTTTTTTCATTTCTCTTTGGAATTTAGTCGTCTCACCTAAGAAAAAAGAACTTTTTACTTCCTCAAATTACAATAACATAATAGCACCTAACTTTTAGCTTTGACAAATTGATGTGTTTCATTTGAAAAATAGGAATACAATGTTGTTTCAAGTAAAATATAATGCACTAAAGCAAATAACATTCTAGAAAATTAAAAATTTGAGAACCAAGAAAAAAGGGGATCTAAGTCTAGATTTTGTTAAATGTCAAAGGACTTTTGTTATATAAAACATGGTTATGCACAGTTCTTCTGAAATTCAGTTGCCTTAGGGTAACTGAATTTTTTTACTTGTTATTGACTACCTCTTCTTTTGAGTATTAACTTTCCTAATTCATAATGGATTACAGTGTTTTCCATAACAGAGTGATTTATTTTGAGGTACACAGGATCATAGGACCTATAAATTACAACTTTTATGCATTATGCATTCTATGAACACTATTTTTTTTTGGTACTTAATTTTTGTATAAATGAAGTGGTTTAAATTTGCCCCTCTTATCTCCAAGGTAGAATCTATGGCTTTGCCACCAGAAGAAAACAAACAACCGAGAAGCCTGAAGATACGCAAGTAAAAAAATGGCTCCAAATAAGTAACAATTTTATCACCAAAAAAAAATCCTTCTCACTGCAACTTTGCAAAATTTGATTTTAAGAGAAGTTGCAAGGAATAATGACAATATAAGTTTCCTATTTTAGAGGAACCAACCAGGGATGATAAACTTGGGAATTTAAAATGCTGAAACAGGAACTAGCTAGGGACACATAGTTACTTATAGCTTATATATTTCTACTATAAACAAGGAGTAAAACATCAAGACAAAGCATGCTAGGGGCTTGAATGAATTTTATATTCTTGCCATTCAATTAGCAACTTCTACCAAACACCTCTCCGTTGACTCCCAACAATCTATAGCTAATACTTAACACTTGATAGAGATAAGGGGAAATTCTATTTATAAAAAAAATAAAGATAAATCTGTAATGAATAACGAACCTCCATTTTTTGAAGCATGTCCTTCAATTTTTCACGCCGTCGCCTCCTTGCATTATCATCTCCATCTCCTTCTTGAGCAGCTAACTTGTCACTCTCTGCCACAAGTTCCCCATTGCAATTCTCACAGTGAAAGTATTCGTCATCTGGAGAAACCAATCGCAGTGCATCCAAAGCATTGTACCTAAAAACAGGAATTATGTGAACTTCTAAGAATACAAAATATAATTCATCAAGATACATGTACAAAATAAACACCCTTCTCCCTTGGGCCTCCTGCAGCCAAGGGGGTGGGGTGGGGGGGGTTTGTTGTGTAATAGCAAACAAAAACCAAAATGCTAATTGGTACCTTCTGCCACAGTTAGGGCATATATACTCTTGCACAGTATTCTTGTTTTCCAATTCATCCTTTAGCTTTTTCCTCAAGCGATGCAGTCTGTACCTAACAACATCATATATCTGGAATCCAAATTGATTTAGGCCTCTTTCACAAATGCAGAAGCCAGCTGAACATTTAGCAAAGTTTAATAAAACAGTTAAATGCAATCAAAATGAAGGGTTTATATCACAGGGAGAGGATGAAAACCTGTGCATAATCCAGACAACAGTAAGAGTGAGTGTGTAGCTTTATCTTTTCTTCCCCCTCTTTTGCACTCCGTGGACCTTCAGCAGTGGCAGCTACAGCAGCACTATATATCTTTGCTCCCTTAGCTGTCTGCAAAAAGTCAAAGAGTAATAATAATATCTGGATAAAATCTATAATCTACAATACATATAAATGTGGGAAGCGGGGGTACACTGAGATTGCCCAAAACACCCTTACTTCTGTATACCATTAAAACAATTATGTTTTTAAAAATTTCGATAAATTATACATATAATGTTAATAATTTAAAATAGTGAATACACACACACACACACACACACACATTGAAACAAATAAATTTGATGTAATAAAATCATAAAAAATTCAACTATATAAAATTAAATTTGGTATTATATAATTTTATATTAATGATTACATTGTATTAATTAATTTAACAAATTTATAGTAATGCAAATAATTTATAATATCATATTTTATATAAAAAAATTAAATTATAAATATATACAACTACTTAAAAGTGCTTCGCATATTCAATCAAAATTAATATATATACAACAACAACAACAACAAAGCCTTAGTCCCAAACATTTTTAAAAATTAATATATATAAAAGTGGGAAAAGAGGGAACACCGAGATTACCAAAAATATCTTACTTCTTTATACCATTTACAATTATATTATGTTTTATTATTTAATTTAATTTAAAATCTATATAAATTTAAATTAAAAAGAATTTAAGATTATCTAAAAGAACTTAAGATTATTTAAATATTAAAGCTTATACAAATATGATTTCCTTTCTTACTAAATAATTTTCTATCATTTCAGTTAATTTTACAGTTTACACAAATTTAAATTTAAAAATAATTTAATAAATTAGAAGTTATAGTTTGCTTGATAAGTTTCTATTGTGTAATTTAAGACGTTATCTTTCAATTTTTGAAATCGTTTCGAAGTTTATGTAGATGAATACATTAATTTCAATTATATTTCTTTATTTGTTAACAGTTCCAAATAATTTAAAATTATTCATAGATAATTATCAATATAATTCACATTAAGTTTAATTTTTTATAAATAATTATCCATATAAATTTTATTCGATAACTATCAATATGATTCATATTAATTTTAATTTTGCATACATAATTATAATTAATTTTCTTAGATAATTCTTAATAACATTATATATATACACACAAATATATATTCTTATCCGTAAAAAGAAATTTAAAATTTTATAAAGTATGTGAGCATAAAGTAACATATATATGTTTATAACTTGTATTGAATTAAGATAAAGTTTATCTTAAATAGGACTTACTTTTTTTAATCTTAACAAAAACTGCCAAAATAAAATTCCTAACTTTTGTTTTAAAAATAGATTAATCTACTTGTGAAGGGTTTTTTTCCTTAGAATTTCTATTTATTTGCTAAATTCCAGATTAAGTGTCATTATAATCTACTGAAGTGCTTCTCTCCTAATTTTGATACTATTCATTATTATTTTTGTATAATTTTATCATACATAAGTTTGATACTAGAAGTACATGTATAATTTTATTTTTTATTAACTAATTTTGTCATCTAAGATTTTATGAATTCATGGTCCATATTATAATTACATTATAAAATATTATTTAAAATATTAAGACAATTATATTCTTAAAAAGTTATGTCAAATTATATGTATAATATTAATAATTTAAAATAGTGAATATACATATTAAAACAAATAAATTCCATAACAATGTTAAAAAATGTGACATTATATAATTTTATATTAATGATTTTATTATATTACTAGTTTTATTAATTTTGTAATAATGCAAATAATTTATAATATTATATTTATACACAAATAATAAAATATATGTATAAATAAATTAAATTATAAATACATGCAACGGGTTAAACGTGCAATCCACGTTTAATAAAATCTAGTTAAAAGGACATTGCATGATCAGGGAAACTCATGGCATAAGTAAGACTAGAGTAAAGCAGTAAAAACATACACCACTATGCTCAGTCATCTAGAGGAGCTCAAAAAATATTTACCAGTAGGATAACCAAATAGAAAAGTGCAACAGAAACTTGTATGTGCATGTGCGTGCATGTATGCATATATAAAAGAAAGCAGGCCTCTGACACAAAGAAAACAATGCATCTTCATGCATTCCTCTCTTCATTTTTTTTTACCTCAAGATCTAACAAGATAGTGATCATAGCCAAATAAGATTGGTAAACCGCATAATGATTAAATCAAAGAAAAAGGCCATTGTTTTTTCTGAAAATGGTGTCATTCAACAAGAATTTTGATGGTAGTAAAAGATAAACGGTGTTAAAAACATATATATTTTAAAAAAAAAATAAGGAGACAAAGTTAGAATCATACATATGAAGAAGGGATTAAAATATGTTGCATCATTGATAAGTTGTTTGGTCATTCTTCCGCTCAAAAATGACCAATGTAACAAGTCAGAGAGGATTCAGTGAGCTGAAAAATGAAAATAAAAATCTTCAGCTGCACATCAGAAGTAGCAGTTTGTCACTATTTTCTCCTTGTTACTGGCTCTATTAACAGGTAATCACTCATTTTATATTAAAGATTTTTAGCACTCTACCAAAAAATAATGTGAAATGAGCACCAGTTAATTATGCAAAACCAGTAACAACAGACAAGAAAACTAGTTCATTGAATAAATAGGTAAAACTCCAACCTCCTTCCTATGATCTCGCATAACTAGTTTTTCTTCTTCAAAAAACCGTAGGGTTCGACGAAGTTGCTTCGAGTGCAATTTCAAATCCTTTGCCAAATCTTCTTCCCTAACCCATTGTCGTCTGCCATATAACAAATCAAAATTTAAAATTTAAAATTCAATAGTCAATTTATTTATTTGTTTATTGGGGGAACCACTATGAAACATATGCGCAGAGAAAAATGATACTTAAGTTATCATGCATATAATGTGCACAAGTCAGATGTGAATTCCAAATGAATACATTCTTAAAAGAAACCCCAAAAAAGGCACTTGTACTAATTGCAAAGAGAAGAATTATTTCCTATTACAGTATTCAACTGAACTAGCAACCCAAAAATTATAAAACAAGCCCATCAATATATAGATATTGTATTAGATTTGATAAAACTGTATACCGGTTTCGGATTGTGACTAAGAATATCAAACTTAACTATGATTTTTGAAGGAGGTGCTTTTTTTTGCCAGCAGCAAAAAAAACAGACCTTAACAGTTACTTCTACTAACAAGAACTGAAAAAAATGATAATATCACTCTCTCTAACTTGTAAAAAAAGAATTATAAATAAAAGTGAAAGTAAGCAATTCAAACCTGGTAAGAGCGTCAAGCACCACAACAGCAATCCCTCTGTTATCGCTCCTCCCCGTTTTGGGTTGATTATCTCCTTTGGTGGTTATGTCATCATAAAACGCTCTAGCGGCAAGCTTCACCAGCCTGGTTTATTTTCCAACAGTAATTAGAACGAGAAAGCAACAAATCAGGTCGAGATTTGGAGAGACTTGGATGAATTGAGGGCTATAAAGCATTTACCGATTGAAGGGTTCAACGCTCATGTTGTTGATGTGCGTATGCCAGCGTTTACCGGTCGAAAGACTTAGGCTTCGGGCGGAATTATGTAACAGCTAGCAGCCTAGCAGTAGTGTTGCGAGCGAGAGATGTGAATAGCTTGGGCTTTGACACTGGGAGATTTGTGTACTGAAGATAAAGGCGACATTTTTGTCTACGCTCCTAATTTATCACTTCGCTATTACTTAAATTTCTATTATGTTTATTTTTACAAAGTAATTATTTTTATGACAAATATATTATTATTATTAATTGAAAATAAGTATTTTATTACATTTTAATTCTTAAAAAATAAAAATCCTATTTATATATTATTTTGAAGTGTTATTATTTTTTCGTTAATATAATTAAATTTTTGTAATATGATTTATTTATAAAAAATAGATGTCGCCATTATTTTAAAAAAAAAACTAAAGTAAAATTTAGGGTTTTTATAATATTTAAATTTTTTAGAACAAAATAATTATAGTATATTTTAAATAAAAATAATTTCCATCCTGAATTTAGAAGTGATGAGCATATTAATCTAAAAATAAAATTTTGCCCAAAATTAGCTATAACATCTGGATTCAAGTTAAACTATTAAAGATTATTTTTTTTATTAAAATTATAAATAATAAAAATATAATTAATTTTTGGTAGAAAAAACTTTCAACTTTATTTTATTCCCATCTCATGAATAATTAATCTAATTTAACAATCAATCGCCTAATTTCATTATTTAGAAATATTAAAAAGAAAAAAACAAGAGAAATTTCATTAATTAAAAAGAAAAAAGAAGAAGAAAATTGCCAATCAGTTGAAATAATAATAATAATAATCATAAATTTTTGTATATATAAGAAAAGTTGCATAAACTTAATATAATTCATTAAAATGATAATTAGATATAATTAAGAATAAATATACAGTTTGTGTTTAATTAATTTTGAAACCAATATTCAACATGAAAATTTGCCTTCTTATGCAGTACTGCAAAGTTGCAACACAACTTCTGAGAAACGGACACATCCTTGTACCAACTCTGTACCAACTCTGCCACTTGCTTACCGCTAAGCTAAGCCCGTGTGGAAATGGAAACACATGCTTTATTGACAACCTACATGAAGTAGGTCTCAACCAGAGTTCTGTTTTCCTTTTATTTTCTTAGCTACTCACCCCTGTCTGCAACAACGCTCTTTTAGCATGCAAAACTTCCAGAACAGCCGTAGAACATTTGGAATGAGCAGTTTCCATAGGTGAAATTCCAGAACAGCAAGCCTTGGTTTGGTTTTTGATACAAAGGACAGGAAATGACAGTGAAGTGGCTTCTGCACATGCAGGCGTAAATTCAACCCACGAGACCCCTCTGTTCTGTTCTCTGCTAACCACAACTTCCTTGCAGTAATATATCTTCGGAATGGCTACGATTATGAAACCAGTTGCCCGATTGCCACTAACAAAGGATGAAGCCAGATTGTTGCTGATTACTGCCAAGGGTAGTTACAAATGCACTCAGTTACCAAAAGGAATCGTTTGCTCAACAGACCCAAGAGAGAAATGCCCGAAATTCAAGATTCCTCTATACCACATCCAAACTTAGCACTGGAAAACTCCTCATCAAATGAAACCTTTTTGAACTGCTTATCAATCAACCACTAATCAACATAATCCTGGTAGGAACATATGCAACTAAGACGATGAAATCACCATGCCCCATTTTCCATCAGCTTCAATTAAGAGACAGCGTTTTGAGCATTAGATCACCATCTTCCTTAATGCTGAATCATTCACAATCATACTGAAAGGAATATAGATGCAAGTGTCTGCTTACAAAAGATTATAAGATTCAATCAATTGGATCCCATATCAATCACTAGTCATTCCCTTACAGGCATGATTACTCCACAGATTTCCCAATATGATAATAAATACAGTTAGAAGGAAAAGGGAACGACATGGCCAAGTGCACAAACCATAAGAAGACAAATGAGTTCACAGCTTCACGCACTTAAGGCCTGACTGCCTGAATCTGAACATGAGGCACACACAAGTGAACCTTACTAACCTATTTGAATAGGTTCTATGAGATGAATCCAGATATAAGCGAGAACACTACTATTGTTCCACCTGATGAGTCTTATTGATCATGTTGTCTACAGAAATGGAAATTGGATAACACAAAATTTGCCTTCTCCTCCAAGAATTGCAACTAAAATTTCTATATATCGAACACAAACATATATAAGTTTCAGGATGAACAGAAAATCAAATTAAATGGAGCAGATAGCTCTCTCCCAAATGGCGGTAACTGGTAGATGTGATGTCCAGCACAGTGCAAATAAATAATGCAAGCAACTATCTTTTCAACTTGACAGAAGTGTACATCCCTTTGCTTTCAATTTTGATTCCAGACCAAAAAACTTTAATCCCGACAGCACCAAGTCCGCTGTCTTCCTCTTCATATGTTCAATTAGTATTTCATCATAAACAATTGTCTTGGCTTCTGTCAGAATTTTGCGATCTCTCAAATTTGTGAACACTTTCCGAGCCTCTTCCAATGTCCCATGCTTGCACATGCCAGAGATAATAGCAGAATATATGACCTCATTGGGAGGACAACCCTCCTGCATCAACTCATTCAGCACTCCTATCACTCTTTCAGCCTCACCTAATTTACAGACATGAAGAATTGTAAGAGTGTACTTAAACTCCATGGGACCAGTTGCAACATTGCCTAAGCAGTCACGAACTAGCATCATGGCTTCATCAATCTCTCCAACATTACAAAGCCCTTTAGCAAGAGAACAATAGGCAGCAACAGATGGGAGACAAGACATCTCAATTATTTTATTATGACACATACAAGCCTCTTGGATTTTTCCATCTTCAACAAAACATATAACTGCAATGCTGTAAGTAGTTGAGTCAGGTTCAAAATTCAAATTCTTCATTTCATTGAAAAGTAATAATGCCTTCTTCACCTCACCAACCTTGAGGAGTGCCTCCATAAGAATATTGTAGATTGAAACGCTAATATAACCTTTCACTTTTAAGTCCTCAAACACTTCCAAGGCCATCATAATTCTTTCCTGTTTCCCGACCACAAATGAGAAGAATTTGGAAATATCATCAATAAGGAAGAATCCCAACTTGTCCATCTCCACAAGCAGCTTGCAAAAAGCATCCATCCTTTTCATCTCCGCATAAGACACCAACATGGGATTTACTGTCTTAAAATCTGGCTCAAGACCCTCTTGTTGTAAAAGTCGAAAAAGACTATGAGCCTTATCTACCCGCTTAACATTGCAGAGACCTTCAATAAGTGAATTATAAATTCTCACATCAGCTCTATAGCCAGAATCAACCAAATCTTTCAACAAATCACAAGCTGATCCAACTTTTCCACTCTCCACAAATGACTCAATCAATGTTCCATAAATTGCTCTATCAATCAAAATTCCCTTCTCCTTCATCTCCTTAAACAACTCATATCCCTTCACCACCCTCCCTCCTTTACACAACCCTGTAACTAAAGTCACATATGCCATTACATCAGGATTCACCCCATCTCTCTTCATTTCCTCCCAGACCTTTAAACTTCCATCCAAATTCCCCTCTCCGACCAAAACCTTGACCATAGCTGTGTATGCAAAAACATCCGGTTTGCACACATTCATTCTCATTTTTCCCAGAAGTTCCATAGCTTCCTCTATCCTGCTGACCTTACACAATCCCTTTATCAAAATCATATATGTAACACTGTCTTCCACCAACCCATCACTCCTAAAATCCTCATAGACAGATAATGCTAGGTCTAAATGACCCGTTTTGGTTAAAGCATCCATAACTCTATTGTACAAGAAAGCACGGGGTCTGACACCGAATTTCTTCATCTTTTGATACACATAATAAACTCTAAGTCCCCTATTCGCATCAGAATGCATTCTAATCAAAATCTCAAATTGTTTCTCAGTAGGTGGCTTCCCTTGTGAATCCATTAACTCAGGTAAGTGATCAGCAGCACGAAATAAGCTGCTTCTATTCAAACAATAAGCAAAAGCATTATAAGAAGCGAAATTGTGCTTGTACCCCTTCTGCTTACCTGCCCAGTGAAAGAATTTGGATGCAATGTGAGGGTTATTTTCGACTTTCAGAACTTCAGCGACGAGGTCCGGCGTCACTCGGCGGAGCTTGCGCATTTCAGTTACAACTGGTGGGCCCCAACGGTTGCCGCTCTTCCGAAATGCGTCAAGGATGAAGCGAGAAATGGGAGAGAGGAGTTGGGAGACTCTGGTAAGGGAATGATTGTGGGCTAAAGGTGGGAACTTGGAGAGCGTCGGTGGTGGTGATGGATTTTGAGGGTCCCATTTTTTGAGGTCAAATGGCGCAGAACGAGAAGTGGGTTTTGGTGTTTTAATGGTCTGGCGGTTGGAGAAGAGGCCGCCGTGGACGACAGGGCGATTTTGGGAAGGCTTGCGATGACCGTAGAAGAAGTAGGGTTTAACAGGTTTTGACGGTGGCATTTCGTCGGTCACTTGATCCCTTCCATTTCTCAAAATCTTCTAAAAATTTCTCTTTAGGAAAATATCAAATAGTCCTTTGTATTTTATTTCCAGTTCAAATAAGTCATTATTTACCCTCTTTTTTTTAATTAAATTAGCTTTCAAATTAATCTAATTTTTCCCGATTTAAAATTTATAATTTCGTAAAAATTTAATGAAATCTATTTATTTTATATCAAATAATCAGTAGTTTATAATTCAATTTATTTTTTCATAAAAAATATAAATAATTTTATTTATTTTCTATTGTCTTAGTAGAATCGTTCCATGGATTGCAAATC
>CAOGCB010583446.1:0-33383 GCA_948266635.1 Cnidoscolus chayamansa | reverse complement strand
AGAAAACTCAATCTCCGGGATCGTAATATTGCTCTGATACCATGAAGATTTTGAGAACTTTTATTTTATTGAATTCTCTAATAATGTTTACAAGATATATACATGTATATATAGGAGAGTTATCCCAATGGAATTAGAATTCCTAATAAAGGAAGAATCCTAATCAAAGAAAAACTTTAATATTATAAGTATTCTAAGTCTATCAACAATTTCCTAATTTCTATCTACAATTGTACAATCTAAAATAATTATTTTAGACATGAATGAAAGGAAAATTGATGATTTTTATGATTTATGAATGATATATTTATACAATAGTCTTTATTTGATGTATTTATACTTATTATAATGTTGTATTTATTAGTCTTTCTTATATCTTGCAATTTCTATTCATTTTATGAACTTTGCAAATTTTTTTGAAAAATTTGCGTAGTTCCAGGCCGTTACTGTTACGTTACGGCCATTACAAGCCCGTTTCCGTTACCCGTGACCGCGGCCGCGATTTAAAACCATGGTTAGTCGTGACCGTGATTCAAGTCCTTGGATTTAACCTTCGTTGACTTTAATTGTGTAATCTTGATGTTATTTAATCCAATAACCTTCACTAATTACTTTAGCAGGTACAAAAGCTTTTCCTGAAAATGAATATGGAGTAAATAGTTAGACATGCAATATATGGATAAAAAATAATTTGTATATTTTCTTAGACTTTCTTTTCTTCTGCTAGAACTACTAGTTTCTGTTTGTCAATTCATTGTTTCATCAGTGAAATGTAGGGTTTGGGATATAATTATTTTCTTTAGTATAATTGTAATCAATTTCTCCCTGTTTGATTACACTGCCTCTCTTGTTATTGAAATGTAATGTCATTGGTTTCTCCCTTGGCTTCTGTTTCAGATAAAACTTAGAGGTTTTTTGTCACATATACAACTTCGTATTGGTTACTGGGGAACCTCTTTGGTTAAGGCCCAATCTATGTCATCTCATGGATTGTCTTCCCCACGACCAAAAGATGTCACGGATGAGAATGAGCAACCCGCTGAGGCATCTGGTGTAGGCAGGAGCTGGGTACAAAGTATGTTTAGCAGAGATTCATCAAGAGTAAACTCTTTTGCTCGTGTTAATCGATGGACATCAGACAGCACTTTAGGTTTGTATTTTTCATGGCAATCAGTTGTATTCAGAAGCATTCTGCAATTATCTATGGTTACTTCATCATTGTTTTTTTTTTGTTTATGAGTTCAGCTGCAAAAGAGAATGGGACTCCTCGGAAACAAGATACATCTGCTGCTGGACAAAAAAAAATTCAGAGCAATGTTCGTGTACTCAGGGGTCACAGTGGTGCTATTACTGCATTGCATTGTGTAACTAAAAGGGAGGTGTGGGATCTGGTGGGTGACCGTGAAGATGCAGGATTCTTTATCAGTGGAAGCACAGATAGCATGGTAAATTAGCATATCTGATTAATTCTCTTTCCAGGGTAATTCCTTCTGAAAAGTGAAAAGTCCAGCAAATGCCATGCCATCACATTCTTAAAAAACCATGAATAATGTTTTAACACCAGTGGTGAAATAGGTGATGGGACAACGTGCAGAACTGGTATTTTGATTGGAATTTTGCTTTGGGAAATTTAGTTAAAATAAATCTGAGCTTGTTGTTGAATTTGGAGGAGAAAAGACAAGATTTTGGTGGCTGAAATCTGCAGCCATTTGCATTATTCTAGGTCTGGGTGTCTGGCTGTATTGAAAGTAAAGAGGTTGGAAAAAGAAAAGTTCTAAATTTCACACCTAGATTTCAAAGGTAATACTGCAACAGGCAAAGGGTTGAATGGCTTCACGCAATTCAAAGAACCATGGGTAGTGGAATTTTATTCAATGACCAAATCATCAATAAGCATTACAAACAAAGCTGTTTGTAGACAAAGTAACTAAAGTACTTCAACTCATGATACTTCTTCTTGTGGGACTTCAACCCAAATACCAAATTAGAAGTAACTGCTATGTGAATTCTCTCTCATTAATGCCTGAAGGATAAGCAGAGTATCCTGGCTCAACTTGGGACCCAATGCTGAAGCCTCAGCTCATTCCAGCAACTAGAAATTACAAAATCTCAAGTCTTGAAGTTGTAAGATCAACAACTAACCGGGGAAAAAAAACTTTCTTGTAAGACTGTAAAACTATAAATTGACTTGATAATACCCCAGCTAAGACTTAAATTAAATTTTCATAATTCCAAGTTTCAAAAGTCTTTGCCTTTGTTAGTCTACATCTATTGGTCTGAATGTTTTTTCTTCTAAGTCTTATCCTTTGTGATATGCATAAGTTAGGACGAGTTTATGCATATGGAAAAAAAAAACATTTTTAAACGATTGTAAAACTAAAACTTGACTTGAAATATCCCAGCTAAGTCTTAAATGATATTTTCATAATTCTGAGTTTCTGAAGTCTTTATTCTTTGCCTTTTGTGGTCTACATCTGGTGGTCTGAATGTTTTTTCTTATAAGTCTTATCATTTGTGATATGCATATCTTAGGACTAGCTTATGCATACTAATTTCTGACTCCAAAGCCTGAAATATGAATGCGGAATTCTTTGGGGTGCATTGCTTAAGAATCTGGTGTGCAAAAAATTATACAGGTTAAGATATGGGATCCCAGCACTCGTGGTTCTGAACTTCGTGCAACTTTGAAAGGGCATAAAAGGTATCTTACCTCATTTTTAATTTAGAATATGGCAAAAGTCAATGTTGTGCTGATGATCATGCTTCTTAGTGGTTTTTGCTTATGTTTTAAGTTACCTTAATTTACTTTATCTCTGCTTGCCTTTCCTCTTTGGCAATATGTCAGAACTGTTCGTGCTATCAGTTCTGATCGAGGAAAGGTGGTATCAGGATCCGATGATCAGTCTGTTATTGTGTGGGATAAGCAAACATCTCAGCTTTTGGAAGAGCTGAAGGGCCATGAAGCACAGGTTTGCTCATTCAACATCTTTGCTGTGTCTCTTTTTTATTTATTTTTTTATTTATTTTTTTATTTTTTTATCAGCATACAAATAGAGGCCTGCTGAAAATTATATACCGTTGGAACTTGGTTTGTGAGAACAAGTCTAATATCAGCAGCTTACAAGAAAATTAAATGGCATATAAGTGTTGGCAAATGAATTCAAAAAGGGTTAGGCCATTTTGCTCAGTTCAGCATGTAGCTGTACCATTTTTCCGATCCATGCTCCTGGGCCTGCTATTTGTAACATGACAAGCTGAACCATAAAAAAGCTAGACTTTTGAGTTGAGCTAATTGGGCTATAAGTACTCAGGCGGATCCATGGCTTGTCCAGTGAGCTAGATCACAAGGGCAGAGCCAAGAGGAGCTAGACCTAAGTTAGATTGAAAGCCAAGTGACAACTGGGCCTCTAAAGCTCGAGTCAAACCCAGTTGCACTTGAGAGGGAGTGTTGAATTATGGCTAGTGGGATTGAGTCCAGCATCAGCAGCGTAGAAGAAAATTTAAGAGACAAACCAAAACAAAAATGCCTATACCATTTGGTGATGGGGAGCCCAGTTTCAAGCTTAGTTCAGCGTGTAGCTTCATCATTTTAATGATCCACGTTTCTAAGTCCGTGATTCTTAAAATATACCTTGTTATAGTTTATATGAGAAGGTTGCCTCAGTCTTCTTATTGTATATCTTGTGGATGGTTCTTATAGGTTAGGTCTAATCTAAGCCTCATTTTTCATTTCCTTCAAACTTTTTTTTTCCTTGTTTTTAGTTTCTGGAATATTTTGCCTCTTGTTTTACAGATCTTCTTGTTTGCTTTTATTAATTTAATGTTTGACATGGTGAGTTTTCCCTTAATTCAATGGATATGATTATGAGAAAATCATGTGATTGCTTAACCAAATCATTGGTTAATCATTTATCTGATTAGTGCTTGTATTTATTATTTAAGGAGTGATTTATGGGATGCCAGATAATTCTTGCATCTTTCATTATAAATATGGACTCTTATGCATTATGTAATGGAAACAAGTGAATAAAATGATTGCAACCCTGAGTCTTTGTGCCAATGGATTCTAATTTCAGTAAACGGTAATGCTTTTTTTCATGCCTTTTGTATCAATGCATATTTGCCTATATAACAGACTTGCAAATTGAAGCCAATCTTTTGTGCAATTTATGCATTGTTATGCTTACAGGGTAAGTCATTATGGAAAGAACTTGAAAACCATGCATTTGGAACTAGGATTAACCTTGTTAATTAAATCTTGTAGGTCAGCTGTGTCCGTATGCTGTCAGGTGAACGTGTCCTTACTGCTGCCCATGATGGAACTGTGAAGATGTGGGATGTTCGAACTGACACCTGTGTAGCAACAGTTGGTCGTTGCTCTAGTGCTGTCCTGTGCATGGAGTATGATGATTCCACTGGCATACTGGCTGCTGCTGCTAGAGATGCGTACGTAGTTTGAAAGTTGAAACTTAAAATTTGTTTTGCTGTAATAGGTTTCTCTATCTAAATGCTTTTACTCTATTAGCTAAAAACCAATATGGTAATATTTGCTTGACCAGAGTTGCAAACATCTGGGACATCCGTGCTGGTAGGCAAATGCACAAGCTGTTAGGACATACAAAATGGATTCGGTAAGTTGATGAAGTATATGCTTTTAATTTTCTTTGTTATCCAATATTGATGGTTACTGTTGTCAACTGGCTGTGTAAAATGTGTCCGGACACAGGGCAATTAGAATGGTTGGAGACACACTGGTTACTGGTAGTGATGATTGGACAGCAAGAGTGTGGTCTGTTTCACGAGGGACATGTGATGCTGTTCTAGCCTGCCATGCTGGTCCAATTCAGTGCGTTGAGTATTCCACATTAGACAAAGGAATAATAACAGGTTAGCTATGCATGATATGTTTTACTTTTTGGGCTGATCATATTGCTTTATTACTTCCATAAGTTTTCAGAATATTTCCCATGTCCAAGGACTATCTCAATTGCCATACTGGCTAATGGTTCATTGTCTTAAGATGAAGTGCTTGGGAGTGTTGAACTCTGGATATTGAATCCTGCAGCTAATAACTTCTTATAAACAAGAGAGGAGTTCTTATGCATCATTCTCCCCCAATTTTGCATCCTTGATCATTGAGAATAATGAAAAAAAGAGTAGAAGAGAAAGGAAAATGTGAATAGTTGAGATGTGTACTGAGATATATATGATAATTTTTCAGGTTCAACTGATGGGCTACTCCGATTTTGGGAAAATGAGGAAGGTAAGTGTAGAAAATGTTTTCTTGATAATGGAATTTCTTTAGATTTTCTTAAAAAAATTATTGCAAGACTTTCTTGAAGTTCATTTTATTTTATTTTTGTCCAATTTAATTGGGCAACCGTGTCAAGATTGCATCACTACATTCCACACCACAAGGATCATTGCTCATCTTCAAGTTAACTGCATAAAGGTTGCAAGTTACAAACTAAAAAAAAAAAAGCCTGTTGTTTCTCATCTTGACTTAAGTTTAAAGCTTAAGCTTACAGCTCTTTCCCTTCAGTCTTTGGGTATGTTTCACATTATTGTTAGAATTGCTGTCAAGAGAAATGTCTCTTCGAATATATTAGTTAGAAGGTACTAAAAATTGGTTTAAAAATAAGTCTGATATTGTTTCCTCAGCGTCGTCTAAAATGATGTTTTTCTCACAAGAAGAATTGTTGGCC
The DNA here is from genome assembly GCA_948266635.1 of Cnidoscolus chayamansa. Classification (NCBI taxonomy): domain Eukaryota; kingdom Viridiplantae; phylum Streptophyta; class Magnoliopsida; order Malpighiales; family Euphorbiaceae; genus Cnidoscolus; species Cnidoscolus chayamansa. The sequence continues at coordinate 27,678 of CAOGCB010583446.1, read as the reverse complement.
TCCTCCCATCCTCGAATCCCAAACAGCACCTTTATTGTGTGTTTTGGTATCATTTAGATATGGCTTGCTTCTAGAATCCGTGATATGATAAATGGAGTCTCTTTTTTTTTTTTTTCTTGCATTTTCTCCACTGAAATTCAAACCTGCTCCACCTCATTGTGGCATTTATTATGCTAATTATCAGGAGGTATAAGATGTGTGAAGAACGTAACCATTCATAATGCTGCTATATTATCTATCAATGCTGGCGACCACTGGTTAGGAATTGGAGCAGCTGATAATTCCATGTCTCTGTTCCAACGACCTCAAGAACGGCTTGGTGGCCTTTCTCCCACTGGCTCAAAAATGTCTGGGTGGCAGCTTTACAGAACGCCACAAAAGACCGTTGCTATGGTATGTATCTCTTTCTCCCATACTTGTCTTTGTTACTTTTTACCAACATTGGCAATTTTCATAAATGTCACATTGTTTCTCTCATCACTTATTTTTTTAATTAACTTCCACTATATTTGCTATTACTAATGGAAATTTCATATATATTTCACTGCAAATCAAGGACTAAAGTTTGAGCATATAAATACCAATGATTGTAATGCTTATGATACAGTTTTGTTATTGAATAAAATAGCATAGTTATGCTTCTTTAGATTGTATGATGCAATTGTAACGTAGGTGTTATGCCTGGGGAAGTTTAAATGTGAAGCATATCCCCTTATTTTACTGTTCGCAGCACCTAAGTTGCATAATGGACAGCCCGCAAATCATATCATCTTGTTTAATTTCACTTCTCAGTCCCATCCTTTACAGCCTTATTTTCGTCCTAAATTCCTACTCTAATAAAACCCAACTCTAGCCTCCACATCCAGTTTCACAAGCTGCCCTGCGAAATAGGCTGTTGGCCTTGACCATTACTTGTTTTTATCTGTATAGTTGCAGACATTTTTCTTCTTTCACATTGTAGGACAATTATACATGAATTTTCTGCCTTTCCTGCTGACTATCGAAGATTTTCTAATTTTTCTTTATTTTTCAAACATCAACTAAGATTAAGCTCCAAGGCAACCTGTCAAAGCCACAAGGTCATTTCTTGAATAAGAACAAAACTAGCAATTAGACACACAGCAATATGAAACTGGAAATACCGGTTAATCAGTAACCAATGCTGGTCATCTTAATTGGTATTTGCATGGTCTAAAATGCAAATATGCCTTTATATCTTTTTATACAACCATCTCCCCCCTCCAAGCTTCGCCTTTTGTGATTTTTCTGCACTTTCTAAAAGCTGAGCATCTTAGAAGCCATTCTGTTGTGTACTTTGAGGTCTCTGATTTATGCCTGAAAATCTTGTTCAGGGAAGACGGTGTGACTATTTTTTTCAACATGTATTTAGACATTTTTCATTACCATTATGTTATGTTTAAATTCTTGGATAACAAATGCAATCATGGGGTCAATTCATGATCCAATTCCGCAGCATTTCATCTACCATATTATTGCTTCAGTTAATTCATTGGTTTGTTTCTGGCCTCACTTTTGGCATCCAGGTGAGATGTGTGGCCTCAGATCTTGAAAGGAAAAGGATATGCAGTGGTGGTCGTAATGGAGTTCTTAGGTTATGGGAAGCAACCATTACCATTTAATTTTGTAATATGTGAAGGAGAGATGGGAAGTGTGCTTATTATATTGTATGGTGATGATGTATATCCAGTGTCTTTGGAGCATTCAAAGATAGAACCCCAATTTTACCTAGGGAACAGTTTTTGCAGCCTTAATTTGTAAGGGTTATCAGAACCAGAAGGGTGGTTGTAGTTATATTCCATTTTTCTTGTTGTTATATATTGATTTCAAAATTCACTATGCAAAGGAATGTAGATGACATTTCATTCTATAAAATAGCTCAGATCTTTTGTTCACATCTCATTCTATAGTCAACACAATATGGAAGTTTATATTACTTGCAGATTGCCAACCATACCCACGACCAGTTACCCATCCCCCTTGGGGATCTAAATGAATTGAACTTAATTTTTGAGTTGGAACATCAATTTGAACTCAAGAGATTAAGGCCAAGAAAGATACAGTAGCTTGAAAAGATATTTGGGCGGTCAGGCAAGTTGCCCAATTAGCATAACAATTTGCAGAAAGCTGGAAAGAGTTAAAACAGGAAAAGAAAAATGCCTTAAGTGGGACATCTTTTGAGGAATGTTAGCATAGTGAGAGCTGTATGAAGGTGTGATAGTAAGGGACATGTATAAATTGACTAAGTTGCTGCAAAGAGCAAGTGATATCTGGTTTTTTAAGTCTAAGATACAACAGCCTACCCATACGTCTCATGTATACATCTGGTTGAAGTAAGATGTATCCCATGTTAGAAATTAACTTGCATCCTTTCGGCATTGGAGAATAAACATGTTTAACTTGCATCATGTATAATGTCTTAAATATACTTTCTTTAGTTCAAGTACATACCAGAAATAGACCTTGCAATTTCAAGGCCAATAAAGAACCTGGCATACCCAAATCTTTGATGGTGAATTGCTTACTCATAAACTGTTTAACCTCTAGGATAAAGCTTTCATTTGACCCAGGGATCAACACATCATCTACATACACAAGTAGTGCCAAAAAGGCGGAGTTATACCCCTTAGATCATTAGAAGATTGAACAAAGCTCCTTATTCTATTGTCACCTTGATTGAGACTATATAAAGATTTGGTGAGCTTGCAGACCTGCCTTGGTTTAGCCTTGTTGTACACTTGAAATGGAGTCATATTCAAGTCCTCTTCTATAAATTTATGCAAGAATGTATTAATGATGTAAAATTGATGTAACGGTAATGCTCTTGCTACTGGAATTGCAATAAAATTCTAACACTAACTAGCTTAGCAAAAAAGTGAAAAAGATTCAGCATAATCCAAGCCAAGCAATTGATTTATATCCTTTGGCCACAAGTTTGGCTTTGTGCCTGTACACAGTACCATTGGGCAAGTATTTCACTTTATATGACCATTTGCTCCCAGTTGGCTTCTTACAATGTGGGCTCTCTACTCTTGCATAATAAGTATCTAATTTTTATACATTCACGACGTAGCCTGGTGGTAAGTATATATATTGAATTTTCGGCAAAAGAAAAAAAAATACACAATTCTTATTATGAATAAATAAGGTTTTGGGACTTTAAGAAACATTAGCAACAAAGAAGGTAACAAGGAGGTACCTAAATGAGGGCCTGGTGAATCAGAATAGCAATCAGAAACTATGCTGTGAGTATCTTATTGTGAAACAGCTGCAATAAAATCCTGTAGCCAGACAGGTTTAGTGATCTTCCTAGAGGTATATGGGACTGTTCTATAACTTGAATTGGAGATTGAATTCGAAGGGATGGATTACAAAGATGAGATAGATGAAATATTTTGACAAGTGGAAGACATTGGAGAGGAAGAACAAGTTGAGGATGCTAAGGAATCAGACTCATTAGTACTTAAGAGGAATAGAGAAGGATTGGATGACTAGAATTGAAAGACACTAATGGAAAATATCTCTAAAGATGTATAGTATTTAATCTGTGAGTCTGTAAAATTTGTATCCTTTATGTTATGGTGCATATCCAATTAAGATTGATGATATTATTTATGCTTTTGTGGATTGAGATTGTGTCACATATTCTAGACCTAGGAAGCATGTGAATGAAAAGTGAGCATGTGCAATGTGTAGTGAGGTACAAAAGTAGTTATAGGGAGCTGTTATAGTATGGAGGAAATTAGACTCTAAACTCACACCAGTGTGGTTATGGAAATAACAGGAAATAATTTTACCAAATAGTCTTAGATCTCCTACTTAACAGGCCGCTGAGTACCATATTTTACTCTCTCATAAACTATCGGACCGGAGTGTGGAGACCCCTAGGGTGAGGGCATAACCTTTTTTTGGTACCAAGAAGATAGCCTATTTATTAATTTTGATTTAAATAGAGGAATCAAAATTACTTGGTTGTATTAAATAGTGCAAGTTTAATTATAAAAAATGTAATTATTCTTAAACTTTATATGTACAAACTAAAATTTAATTATTAGTTATTATCTGAAAATGGAAAATAAAAATAAATAATTAAAATTAATTTTACATAAATTTAAAACCCAATTTAAATATATATTATATTATCCAATTTGAGTTTGTATGTCTGTACTTTCATGAACATCATCACAAAATTAATTAACATAAGTAATTCTTGATTAATCATATCTTACCAAGATATGAATTCATAGTTTCACACATTAGTATTTCATTATTTTAGATTAGGACCGTAAATAAATCAAGCTCGAAACTCAATTTAATAAAAATTCAATTTATTTTTTAAATAGACTAAATACAAACTTAATTTTTAAATTTATTTACTAAAATGAATTAAATTTAAATTTAATAATATTTAACTCGTTAAATCTAGTATCTTGATTTATTTAGATATTTACGAGCTAACTTGAGTAGATACATAAGCTATAATATTTATAAAAATTGTCTTATTTACTAGAAAATATTTACATTAATTTTATATTTTATGAATTTATAATTATATATTTTAATTTTAATTTTTCTAAAATTAACATAATATTTAATTTTATAATACAATAATTAACAAAAATATATTTATAATTTGAAACTAAAATTTTAATAAAAAAACAAATTATTACTTTATGAGAAATAAGTATTATATAACAAATATGTTATTGATATAAAATAATAAACAATAGATCATAAATATTAAGTAATATTATATTTTTTTATTTTTAAATTTATAAAAATTACTTCTTTTTTTTTCTCTTAAATCGTTTAAAAAGTTAAACTTTTAATACTAATTAAATTATATATCATTAATTTAATATCTTATCTCTCTGTATACATATAATTTGATTTTGATGATACTAAAACTTAACGTAGTTGAATTAATATCAGATTGCTGGCAATAAAGATATGAATATAAGATCATGTGACCAAATATAAAATTAATGATATACTTAACAAAGTGAAAGTAAAAATAGAGTTAAGATTGACTTTATAGGACAAATGTAAAAAGAACAGAGAGTCAATGTGTCAACAATGAATTACATTCTTAAAAAACTCATAAATTTTTGTGATGTCTTGAAGATCAAAAGTAGTTAAAAAATCCTTTTGAACTTAGCTTGAAAATAGAAAGTCAATTTTATAAGAAACTAAAATTAGTTACCTAATTTTAGACCGATAATAACTATTTTTAGACTGCGCGTTTTTCTATACTGTAATGGTTAAATTTTCAAATTTATCTAGTCTTTGGTTACTTTTATCAGCTGAGAGTTTAAAGCTTTAAATACCTCGGTATAAACAAGCATTTATTATCTTTTGCAACTAATGAAAGTGCTAAATATAGAACTTTGAGAATTTTCTTTTAAAGTCTTCATTCAATATTTTTTTTCTTTATTGGCATATTCTTTCTCTCTTCTTAATAATTCATGTGCTTATATTTTTATTGAAAGACAATGATCATTCTTCTTATAAAAAACTATATAACATTGTTCAAGTGTGAGGATAACACTTGTAAGAGTTTTTTAAATACCTGTATAATCAATCTTAAAAAAGTTTGAAAGAACATCAAACTTATAAAGATTGATCAAGCACCTATAAAGCTTAATGGATGTATTTAGAAGAGATTATAGTGGACAAGAGACAAAAGTTAAACCTCAACTGAGTAGATATATGCTGCATTGTCAAACCACTATGTATTTGATTTTTCCTAACATTGTCTCTTTATATTCGAAGTTCACTATTTTTATGCTGATAATGTGGATGTGGTTAGATTTGTTGAGATTGAATTGAAATTGAATTACGTTGAGCTGTGATATAGAGTATTTAGCAAACTATTAAACTGCTTTAGGAAAAGTAACTATAAGATCTTAGTTACATAGAGAAATTCTAATAAGCTAAAAATTATGTTCCTCATAGCATAAAATTTTAGCGCACTGAATTCTAAAATAGTTAGAGTATACATTTCAAACTAAATAGCCACAATTTTTACAATCTTAAGCAAAAGTAAATATATGTATTAGCATACTAACAAACTTTGTAGTTTTAGAATATTTCTTTTTCTAAATTGAGCTCAAGGTCGAGCTTTGTTATCGAGCTCAAGTTCAAACTTTGTGGTATTAAGTTCGAAATTTGTGATAAATTTATTTTTAAATTTAAACTAATTAATTTGATGCATATAATAATTGAGTTTTAACGAATCGAATTCGAATTTAATAAAATTAATTACACTGAATTTTATGAGTTTTTATAAAGTTCGGTTCAACTCTGCTGGATTATACCTTATATTAAACCTTAATGACATAAATATATCCAGCTTCCCTGATTATAATGTGTGTATTATAAATCAAATCATGATGATTAGATTATCTTGATAGCCAAACTCAAACCGGTAAAGGTCAATGGCCCAATTCAAAATTGATGAACCCAAAATTATAATGAGATACTTGTGCACGCCACACCACTTTGAGGCATGCATGATTTGGCGTTGATCTATAGAAGGTTGGCAAGATGTTGAGTGGTAAGCTCAAGCCTCAAGTTACTCACGCCACCTGAAATCTCATGGAATGACCTCCCAAATCATATAGACATGAGTTGATTTCATCAATTGAAACAGACACATTAGGGAATTGATGCACGCATGTAATACATATATATATATATAAACTGCTGAGATTATTAATGATCCATCCTCAGACATTTATTACAATTATAATCCTCTCACTAACTTAAGAAGTGAGGTCCTTTGGAAGACAGAACTTCCTTGTGATATCACCGAAGATCTCCACTCGATAAATCTAACGTGACCAGCATTGAAAAAATTTTGAAAAAAAAGGAACAAGAAAATCCATGTTTATAAATAAAAATATGATTCGAACATCAGGGCATCATTTTTTGGTTAATTGGAGGCATCATTGCGACTTGAGGTTGTTGTATGCTTTGCCTGCTTACATTTCCCTGCCAACCTGCAAGCATAACAAGTAATTAATATCTTATCAAAAAAAAAAAAAAATTTACTACTTAATGATTGTTGTTCAATATATAATTACCAATGGCAGGATCCAGGCCTCTTCTTTGAAGCTCTCTATACTCTTGACAAAGAGCACACCATTCACATAAGAAATGGGTGACCCAGTCCGGTCCCGGCGACTCCACCAGTCCATACTTTGCCCTTAGCTTCGTTCGATAGCTGCATGACATTATGCATGGCACCCCTATGAAGCCCGCTATCAAACCATACAATAGTCCACTCGTCGCACATGCTGCATATTTATATAAAACTCTATATAAGATCATTCATATTTAGCTTTCGAACAATACCCTGATGAAGTTTCCCTTCGAAGATGAATATAATATATGATTTGTAGTTCCTTTAGTTGATAAATCAATCACTTACAGGTGTGTCCATTGTCTATAATTTCTGCAACTTGTCCAAATGTGATGCATGGGAAGCAAGCTGTTATCACAGCTGATCAATGTAAAAAGAAGAAGCAAATATTAGTATATTTAGTTATTTTCTGCGAAAAGAATTCAAGAGATGGGAAGAATAAGAATATAAATACCGTTCATTGGATCTTCCATGCAATCAAATAGCCCTGTCCTCCAACCTTCATTGTAAACCTGCCCTTCCTGTGTCATCACCGGAATCCCTGGCGCAGCCATTGTTGCCTGAGCTGCCGGTTTGTACGGTGAAGGTGGCATGTTATATCCTGGTGCAGCATTATTCTGTGGAGGGAATGACACTGCCTGTGGCTGTGGTGCTTGGTAAGCGTTTTGAGTGAAAGCTTGTGCTGCCTGAGGAGGATAATTGCCTGAAATGGTTTGGGCTGGCATCTGCTGTAGACTTTGTGGTGGGAACGCCACTGGCTGATTCGTTCCGCCAGGGTGGATTTGTGAGCTTGGGGTTGGAAACTGCACTGGCTGGATGGGTATTGTTTGTAGGCTATGCGGTGGATATGCAGCAGGCTGATGAATCAGGCTCTGAGGAGGGAATTGTAGGGGTCGAGATGGGATATTTTCTGGACCTTGTGTTGGATATGCTTGGTTGTACCGTCCACTTTGGGGTGGAAAATCTGGGGGATGGATTGATGAAGCCCCATATCCCCGGTTAGCTAGCGGAGGTGCAGGAGGGTACTGTTGCACTTGCTGTTGCTGAGTTTCTGGTGGCTGGAATTGTGATGGTTGGTATTGCTGTTGTAGTGGTGGCTGCTGGTGATAGTCTTGCTGTTGTTGCGGTGGCTGCTGGTGGTAATATTGCTGTTGTTGTTGATGGGGTTCATGGTAATTGATGGTTTCAGCAGAGAAATCAGATTGAATAGAAGTGGTTTCAATGGTTTCTTCTAGAGGGTATTCTTGATGAGGTTGGTATGAGGAAATTTCTTCTTGGGGACGTCCCATTTTTGCTTTGCTCTCTTTGTTAAACACACACACACAGACAAGGAGAGAAGGCAAAGGAAGAGGAAAGTGAAGCAGTTGACGAAGAACCTGCAGCCTGAAGGCTTAGAAGAGACCCTTATAAAGACGAGGTGCATGTAATAACAGCTAATTGATTACTGTATATATTTACAAAAATTAGCAACTTGTGAACTTGTACATAATCATTCATGTCTGTTAATTATGCCATATCAAGATAATGCATATGTAGCATTTCTTACTAAAGTGGAAATAATAAATAAATTGATTAATTAATAATATCAAAGATTTAAATTTGAGCATATTTAATCTCATACATCAAGGACGAGTATTGGCTCTCGGTGTTGGGTCCAGCAGGACTTACAAACCTTGATGCTCCTCCCGAAGGAATTACAAACCAAAATGCTCTTCTCACCACTCGAACCCTCGACCTTTTAACATCTTTTCCCCATCCTTACCGTGAGATACCCCGTGAGGAGTAATCCTTAACTTCTTATTAATTAGATTATGAGTAGCTTTATCGATATCAAGAAAATAGTGATAGAGTTGACAAAAGGAAAGAGGGAATATCCGGGGTGGCAATTGGAAAAGACTAAGATAATGCAAAATGCAAAGTCGCCTTGCATAATGTGGAAATAGGAAGAGTTTACTTTGACAAGCACCAAAAACAGCCAAAGCAAAAACCAAAGGGATCAGCGGTGCTGCAGATAATGTGGAATACTTGAGTACGTTTACTTTGACTAATAACTTAGTCTCTGATTCCATTTTTCCCATGTGCGCCCTCTCCCTCTCCCTCTCCCTCTCCCTCTCCCTCTCCCTTATATCTACAACTAATTAATATATCAACTAATAAAATATAGATTACCAAATTAAAAATTAAGACATAAATGAAAATCAAAATTTTCATAAATCATTGAACTAAAATCAAAATAAATAGGATATACTTTTATCAAAATAATCAAATTTATTATTTCATATTGATTAATGCACATTTTCATTATGTGATATTTAAGTCTATATATATATATATATATATATAGGCTTGAGTATTAATCAGTTCAAATTGATTAATCGAACTGAATCAATCGATTTTGATTCGATCGATTCAGTTATTAGATAAAATCAATTTAATTCGATTAGTATTTTTATAAAAATTTTAAGTTTTGATTTGGTTCGGTTTATTTGTGTTATTTAACTGAAAAACCGAACTAATCAAACTTTATACTCAACCCACCTAAATTTTTAAACTCAATCCATGTCTAAATCGGATTTTAACCTAAATCCTTAACTCTAAATATAAATCAAACCTAAAATCAGATCTCTTCTCCTCGCTCTCTTCTGCGTCTCGCGTCCCTCTCTCTCTCTCCTTCCCTTTGTCGGTCGTCGTTCTTGCCCATTGTTGCTCATGGATCACCGGTCATCGCCGCCCCGCTTCGCTCCTCACTTGCCGCTTCTTGCCACCACTCGTCACACTTGTCTTGGTCTCGTTGTGGCTCCCTCCTCGTCGCTTCTATGGCTGAGTCCAACCTCCTCGCCTCGTTGCTCCTCATCCCTCACCTCATCGCTCCTTGCCCCTCGCGTCGCCTGCTCCTTGCCTCACCAACAATGAGTCGCAGCTCGCACCGCAAATCTATTCAAACTTCAACATGTAAGTATGGCTCATAAAATTTCAGTTCTATGGAAATCAAACCAAAATATTTCGATTCGATTTTTATGAAAAGTTCAGTTCGGTTTGATTTAAGAAAATATAGAGTTTGGTTTTTCGATTAATCAAGTTCGGTTTGGTTTAAAATTGAACTGACTATTTGCACACCTCTACATATATATTGAGTAAATAACACAATTAATTAGAGAGATTCTAGCATTATAAAAGCTATAAACTCATTAAAAGCCTGAGATATAAATTCACTAGCATTATCAAGACGGATTGTCTTGATTCTATAATATAGAAATTGTGCTCTTAATTAAGTTATCTGAGCAAGTAATCTCGCAAACGCTAGGTTACGAGTTAATAATAAACACACATGTGACTACCTTGAAGATGTATCTATCAAAACCATATCTTGTCCCAAGTGTATATGACCAAGAGAGGGTGAATTAGTCACTTTTTATTTTTTTTCAATTTTTCAAGTTATTGCTCTAAACTTCTATGAAAAATTGAGGCTGAGTACTTCTGATATGCTTTCTAATCAAACCAATACAAACATCTTCGATTATTTCAGTATGGTAAATTGTAAAATTAGTTAGCTAATTTTTGCCTATGAATAGGTTACTGTTCACATTATTGTTCACATTGAAATTAGCTAAGTGCTCAGATTTATGTTTAGTTCTTGAGTGTTGTACTAGATTCTTTGATAGATTTATGGCACTAATGTTATCACATCTAATCGGTATGCTACTTACTTTTATTCCATAATCCTCAAGTTGCCGCTTCATCCAAAGAATATGAGTAACACAACTACTCCTGCAACATATTCAGCTTCAGCAGTAGACAAGGCAACATAGGATTGTTTCTTGCTATGCCAAGAGACTAATGCATGACCAAAAAATTGACAGGTTCCTAAAGTGCTTTTTCTGTCTAATCTATGTTTTCTCCCTTGGGGTACCATAGACCTATTGAAATTATACCTATAAGATATCTAAATATTCTTTTTACTACTGTAAGATGTGATTCTTTAAGACATGATTGAAATCTAGCTCATAAGCACACACTGAAATGAATATCTAGTCTAGAAGCAGTTAAGTAAAGTAGGGATCCAATCATACCTCTGTACATTCTTTGATAAACTTCTTTACATTTTTCATCCTTGTCCAGTTTGACATTGGTGTTCATGGAAGTGCCTATACTTTTCATTTCTTCCATTTTGAACTTCTTTAGCATGTCTCTGATATACTTTGACTGGTTTATGAGAATATCTTCATTCATTTGCTTAATTTGCAATCCAAGGAAGAAGGTGAGCTCTCCCATTAAACTCATCTCAAACTCACTCTGCATTAACTTTGAAAATTTCTACAAAGAGACTCATTAGTAGCACAAAAAATTATGTCATCAACATAAATTTGTACAATCATTATGTCATGCTTATATTCTTTATAAACAAAGTAGTATATACTTTTCCTCTTATATATCCATTTTCTAGCAGAAATTTGCTAAGTCTCTCATACCAAGCTCTAGGAGCTTGTTTCAGTCCATAGAGAGTTTTCTCAAGTTTGAATACATAATTTGGATGTATAGCATCTTCAAAACTAGGAGGTTGAGCCACATAGACTTCATCCTCTATGTATCCATTTAAAAATGCACTTTTAATATCCATTTAGTATAAAATAAAATTTTTATGGCATGCATATTCACACAACATTCAAATAGCTTCTAGCCTAGCTATTGGTGTAAATGTTTCATCAAAATCTATTCTCTCTTCTTGATTGTATCCTTCTGCAACTAGCCTAACTTTGTTTCTATTTACATTTCCAAGTTCATCCATTTTGTTTCTAAACACCCATTTGGTACCTATGATTGAGTAGTTTCTTAGTTTGGGGACTAATCTCTATACTTTGTTTCTTTCAAACTGATTTAGTTCCTCTTGCATAGCAAGAATCCAGGATTCATCATGTTGCGCCTCTTCAAAAGTCTTTGGTTCTAATAGTGAGACAAATGCAACATTTCCATGAAAATTTTGAAGTTGAATTCTAGTCATTACTCTTTGGGAAGGTTCTCCTAGAATATCTTATTTAGGATGATCTTTATGAAACATCTATTCTTGAGGAAGATCACTATGATGTACTTCATTTAGTTCTAATTCTGTAAAGTTAAGTTCTTGATCTTGTATGTTTTCTGTAGGTGTTTGACCATTTGTATTCAAGTTTTCACTTACTCCAGCAGTTTGAGTCCTTTTCTTTATTCTTGTTCAAATTTAGAGTGCTAAAAATGTCTTCTATTTCACCATCAACTAAACCATTTCTGTTTAATGTGGGATTTATTTCATCAAAGACAATATTCACTGTTTCCTCAACAGTCAGACTTTTTCTGTTAAATACTATGTAGGCTCTACTATTTGTAGAGTATCCTAAAAATATTCCTTCTACTACTTTGGCATCAAATTTCTTCGAATTTTCTTTGTTATTTAGAATGTAACACTTACAGCCAAAGATTTGGAAGTGAGATACATTCGGTATCTTTCTTTTCCATAGTTCGTAAGGAGTTTTCTTCAAGATTGCTCTAATTGTAACTCTGTTTACTATATAACAAGTTGTGCTTACACACTCTGCCCAAAAGTAATTGGGAAGGTTATTTTCATTGAGCATTGTTCTTGCCATTTCCTGCAAAGTTATATTTTTCCTCTCAACTACTCCATTTTGTTGGGGGGTTTTAGGAGCAAAAAACGAATGGGAAATACCTTATTTAGAGTAATATTCATTAAACAGATTATTCTCAAACTCTTTTCCATGATTACTCCTAAGTGAGACGATATTAAGCTCTTTTTCATTTTTAACTTCTCTATAGAATTTTTCAAAAATGTCAAATGTTTCATCTTTAGGATAGAAGAAGAACATCCAAGTATATCTTGAGTAGTCATCCATAATAAGAAAGGCATAAGCCTTACCTCCTAGGCTCATTGGGGTGATAGGTCCAAATAGGACTAAGTGTAATAGTTCTAGTATTCTTGAAGATGTGATAGCATTTTTAGGTTTGAAAATAGTTTGTATGTTTTCCTAGAGAGCAAGCTTTGCAGGGATGATCTTTTTCAAAATTTTGTTTGGGCAACCCTCTAATTAGATTCTATCTAGATATTTTGAAAATTAAGTGCATACTTGCATGTCTAAGTTTTCTGTGACATAGCCAGCTATTTTCATTTAAAGTGATTAAACATTTTCCACTATATTGCAAGCAATCTAAGTACATTCATGTCTAAGGGCTATAAACTGTGTATGATCATTTAGATTAACAATTTCATAGTGTGTAATGAAGAACGTTACCTTAAAACCTTTGTCACAGAGTTGACTTACACTAAGAAGATTGTATTTCAGTCCTTCAACTAAGGCAATATTTTCAATGCACGGTTGATGACAATTACTCCATTTCCAATTATTTGAGCTCTGCCCTTATCACCAAATCTGACATGTCCCTCATTCTTTAGTGTGAGCTTAGAGAAGTGGTCTTTTTCTCCTGTCATGTGCCTTGAACACCCATTGTCAATGCACCATTTGTTGGAGTCCTCTTTATTCCTAAAGCATACCTACTAAACAATTTATCAAATTTTAGGTACCTAAGTTTTTTTGGGTCCTTGGAAGTTAGTGTTACTAGGTATAGATCCTTTAAGTATCCAAATCATTTTTACTTTGGAGGATCCTTTCTAATAGGACATGAATGAATCAAGTGACCAACTTTATTGCAGTAAAAACATGTGACAGTAGGCAAATAAGATGAAGTTGCTCTAACAAAGTAGTTTCTATATCTGTTTTGTTTAGATATACTTCTAAATTCTATTCTAGATTTTTCACTTGTCATTCTTTGAGACCCTAGAAGCAAATCTAGATTTTGTTTTCCTTTTGTAAATCTAGACAGATCATTAGTCAAGGTTTTTACCTGTTCCTCAAGATTTTGATTTTTCTTAAGAAGCATTTCACAGTATTTGCTTGACTTTTCTAGACTATTTTTCTATTCACTAAGCATACTTAATTGATTTCTGAGAGACTCGTTTTCTTTCTGAACTTCTGTCAAGGAATTTAGCTCAAGCTTTAATGTCTCATTTTCTGATTTTAGATGACTACATTTTTTCTTGTAATTTTTGTATTCATCATAGACTCTGGCAAAACCAATTTCTAATTCTTCTACATTTGGTGAGTTAGAATCAATTACCTCATAATCAGTTCTGATTGAAGCTTTAGAGAGTTCTTCAATTGCCATTCCATATATTTCAGTATCTTCTCTTTCATCTTCTGAGGAGCTTGTATCTGAAGCAGTCCATATAGCAGCTAAAGATCTTTTTCCTTTATCTTCCTTGCTTCTTTTCTTTTTCAATCTTGGATAGTTAGGCCTAATGTGTCCTGGCCTATTGCAATCATAACAGACTGACTCTTTTAGTTCTTTTTTAGCAGGAGAAGTTGCATCTTCTTTTGGAGTATACTTCTTGGCAAACTTCTTATATCTTTTTCCTCCTTTCTTGAATGCTCTTTTGAATCTTCTGGCTAGCATAGTCATTTTCTCATCATCACTGGAGTAGCTTGAAGAATCAGATTGTGCAGTCTTTAAGGCAGTTGTTCTACTTTTATTTACTATTGCATCATCTGTTTTTAATGTTATGCCTTTCTTGGTCTTATCCTTTTCTATGATGTCATTCTTTAATATCATCTCACGAGCAATTAGTGATCCAATAAGCTCATCATACATGAATCTTGAAAAGTCCTTGGTGTCAAAAAATGATTGTAGTTTTATCTTCCTAGGACTTTGGTAGTGATCTTAGAATCTTATTTACAAGTTCTTCTTCCTCAAAATTTTTTCCCCAGTGCTTTTAGGAGATTAACTGAGTCACTGAATCTGGTGCTCATATCAGCATTTGATTCTCCTAGTTTTATCTCAAATAATTCATATTCTCTCAAAGCATGTTGGTTTTGTACTCTTTGACTTGATTTGTTCCTTCATGTGTAACTTTAAGTTTGTCCTAGATTTCTTTAACTGATTCACATCCAGAAACTCTATTATATTCATTTAGATCTAAAGCATAATGTAGGATATTTATAGCTTTTGCATTTATTGAAATTTTTCTTTAGTCATTATCATCATAATCTACTTTTGTTTTAGGAACAGTAGCTTTATCTTCCTCAATCCTCATAGGAATGAAGGGGCCATTTTGGATTATTCTCTATGCCTCAATATCTATAGATTGAATAAAGTTTCTCATTCTTTTTTTTCCAAAAAGAGTAATTTGACCCATTAAATAAGGATGGTCTAGAGATTTAGTGACCTTCAGCTAAGGGCATTGAAACTCCAACACCGTTTGAATTACTAGCCATTTTAGGACCTCTCTAAAGTTATTAAACCCTGAGCAATAGACCCTTGCTCTGAAACCAATTTGTTGTCCCAAGTGTATATAACTAAGAGGGGGTGAATTGATCACTTTTTTATTTTTCTCAATTTTTCAAGTTATTGCTCTAAACTTTTATGAAAAATTTGAGGTTGAGTACTTCTAGTATGCTTTCTAATCAAACAACTACAAATAGCTTTGATTATTTCAGTAATGCAGATTGTAAAATTAGTTAGCTAATTTTTGCCTGTGAATGGGTTACTATTCACGCTGAAATTATCTAAGTGCTCAGGTTTACTAATTTTGACAACTACTTTAATGAAATCTCAAAGACAATCAACTAAACACCAATACGTATCATTCAGTAATTTCAAAACACATTAATAAGCAGTCAATCATAAAAGATTAGGGAAGAGAAAATGCAAACACTGAAATTTATAGTGGTTCGACAAAACGGCCTACGCCCACTCTTCTCAAGCTTCCTCTTGAGATCTCCAATGTATTATCAACCTCTTTTACGAGGTAAGAGATAAACCTTTTACAATACTCTAAGCTTTCCAGGTGCTTAGTGAACCTTTATAAGTTTGATATACCCTCAAACTTCTTTAAGCTTACAAGGTGCTTAATGATCTCTTCCAAGTGACGTACTCTCAATTAGACTATCTTCAAGATAAATTGAATGTTTATAAAGGATCACTCTCTTTTAATAGATTACAATTGAATACTATAAGGAGAGAGAAGATTTGCCAATAAAGCTCTCAATGAAAGTTAATGAAAAATGCTAAAATTGATGCTTAAGAATTTCTCAATAATGTCTTTCTTTCATTAACCCAAAAAATTAAGTAAATGCATGCTTATATAGTAAAGTTTAAGCTCTGAAATTTCCAGCACAAAAGGACAACTAACTATTAGTTTTCTAGCCGTTGCAATTCTGCAGACTGTACAGTAGTCTGCACAGTCAGAGTGCTGTCAGTATTTTGTTAAGCTCAGTCCAAAATTAGCTTACTAAAATTATTTTGAATCAGAAAGCAGTTAGCTAATTTTGAAAACCAACATGCTAATTTCATTTTACTATCAATACATAGAAGAGTGGTTCTAAAATTAGTTAGCTAATTTGAACCATCGAGTCAGAATTAGGTATCTAATTTTAGCTCACTTTGAACTCGATTTTTCTTGACTTCAAAATATATTTTGAAAACAGTTTAACAACTTTTTTCATGAATGAGAAATCATTTGTAGATCTAATTCTCACTTCTCTTACATTGTTTTTGCCTAGACTCTCATATCTTCATCTTGTTTTTCTTTGATCTACATGATGTTTTCTTATCTTCATCTTCTTTTGATATGTTATTTCTTTATGATCTGAAATGCTTGAGACCTTGTTAGCATATTTTATTAAGTTTTATTATCATCAAAACAAGTTTTCTCCTTATGAGGTTAACACCATATAATATTTAAATGGTTCACATGGTGAATGAATAGGCCCACATATATTATTTTGTATACATTGCAAAGATGTTGGGGATTTATTCCCTACTTTAGCTAGTGATGGCTTAATAATCAATTTACCTTGAGAACAAGTAGCACATGAAAAATCCTTAAATTAAAAAATCTTCTAGTTCTTCAAAGGATGCCCGTATAAATTTTTAATAATTTTTTGCATCATAATTGATCCGAGATGGCCTAAATAATCATACCAAATAATAAAATTATTTGAATCAGTAAACTTCTGGTTTACGACAGCATAGGAATATTTATATAGTACATACCTGAAGAAAAAATGGGTAATTTTTTAAAAATATATTTTTTTTATCCAACACAATAGATGTAATATATAAATATTTAATATTTTTCTCATTTGCAGTCTTAATAAGATATCCATTGCAACGAATATTTTTAAAACTTAATAAGTTTCTTGGAGACTTGGTACATAACAATACCTCATTTATGATAAGTTTTGTATCTTTGGGTAAGGAAATTATGGCTATTTTGGAGTCTTTAATTATTTTTGTGCAACCCGATATTGTATTAACATTGGCTTCTTTTATAGATAAATGAGAAAATATGTTTTTTGTCTCTTAGTATAGTATGTGTTGTAGCACTGTCTATAAGACATACATCTTCATTATTGATGTTGAGACAATCGAGAAATGTGAAAATTCATTCTTCATTAAAATAAAAAAAAAAACATAAGAAGAAATATTGAAAATAACAAAAAAAATACACACACACTAAAATAAGGAAAATAAAACAAGATAACAAAAAAAATATATTCCTATTACTTTAATCTCTAATTTTTGCTTATTAATTCTTAAAAAAATCTACCACATCCAAATGTGTTATGTCTATAAGGCCATTGAAATCATCATCTATAGATACAAAATTCACCTCAATATCATCATTTTGATATGTAAAATTTGTCTCCATATTTTTTTCTTTATTATTGAATGAGGCTTGATAAAGTTTTACAAGATGCTCAGACGTACGATAGGTACGTGATCAATGTCATTTCATGTCACACCTATAATATGAATTTTCTACAACTTTTGAAGGATTATTTTGACCACCCTTACTTTTTCCCTTTTCTTCGTGATTATTCCACTTCTGGTAGTGAGAATTATTATCACCATAATACGGTCATTATTACGTCCTCGCCTATAGCCACGACCACGGTCTCGACCACATGCATTATTATATATTGCTACATTCACTTCAGGGAATGGAACAGCACTAGTGGGACGAGATTCATGATTTTTCATTAGTAGCTCATTATTTTGTTCAGCTACCAGTAAATATGAGATCAATTTTGAATACTCTTTAAAACATTTTTCACAATATTGCTGCAGGAGCATATTTAAAATATGAAAAGTTGAAAATGTTTTTTTCTTCTAATAAGGCATCATTTGTAGTATTTTCTTCACATAATTTTAATTGAGAACTTATTTTGAATATTTCAAAATTGTACTCACTCACCGATTTAAAGCCTTAAAAACGTAGGTGCATCCAATCATAACGAGTTTTTGGTAATATTACCATTTTTTTGGTGGTCATATCGTTTTTTTAGACTATTCCACAATTCAAGTGGATTTTTTATTGCCAAATATTTTACTTTTAATCTTTCGTGTAGATTATGACAAAGAAAAATTATTGTTTTTGCCTTATCTTGGATGGATGTTTCTTGTCCTGCTATAATTATATTTTCCAAATTCTTAACATCAAGATGAATTTCAACATGAAGCACCCATGATAAATAATTCTTGTCCGTTATGTCAAGGGCCACAAACTCAAACTTAGTCAAATTTGATATGATGTAACTAATATAAAACAATAATAATTAGAATAAAATTTAAAGAAATAAAGCAAAATATAATATTATAAATTCTAAATATAATATAATATAATATTATCAAATTTAGCTTGCTAAAAATCTCTTCCATTTCACCATTAGCTAAATCATTTATGTTTAATATGAGATTTGTTTCA
Organism: Cnidoscolus chayamansa; assembly: GCA_948266635.1. Classification (NCBI taxonomy): domain Eukaryota; kingdom Viridiplantae; phylum Streptophyta; class Magnoliopsida; order Malpighiales; family Euphorbiaceae; genus Cnidoscolus; species Cnidoscolus chayamansa. The sequence goes on along the minus strand of CAOGCB010583446.1, from coordinate 8,707 downwards.
TGAAAGACAATATTCACTATTTCCTCAATAGTCAGACTTTTTCTGTTAAATACTCTGTAGGCTCCATTGTTTGTGGAGTATTCTAGAAATATTCCTTCTACTACCTTGGCATCAAATTTCTTCAAATTTTCTTTGTTATTTAGAATGTAACACTTATAGCCAAAGATTTGGAAATGAGATACATTCGATATCTTTCATTTCCACAGTTCATAAGGAGTTTTCTTTAAGATTGCTCTAATTGTAACTCTGTTTACTATATAGCAAGTTGTGCTTACAGCCTCTGCCCAAAAGTACTTGTGAATGTTATTTTCATTGAGCATTGTTTTTGCCATTTCCTGCAAAGTTATGTTTTTTATCTCAACTACTCCATTTTGTTGGGGGGGGGGGGGGTTCTAGGAGCAGAAAACAAATGAGAAATCCCTTCTTTAGAGTAATATTCATCAAACAGATTATTCTCAAACTCCTTTCCATGATCACTCCTAAGTGAGATGATATTAAGCTCTTTTTCATTTTTAACTTTTCTACAGAATTTTTAAAAAATGTCAAATGTTTCATCTTTGTGATAGAGGAAGAACACCTAAGTATATATTGAGTAATCATCCCCAATCACAAAGGTATAAGCCTTGCCTCCTAGGCTCATTAGGGTGACAGGTCCAAATAAGACTAAGTGTAATAGTTCTAGTATTATTGAAGATGTGATAATATTTTTAGGTTTGAAACTAGTTCTTGTCTATTTTCCTAGAAAGCAAGCTTTGCAGGGATGATCTTTTTCAAAATTTAGTTTGGGCAACCCTCTAACTAGATTCTTTCTAGATATTTTGGAAATTAAGTTCATATTTGCATGTCCAAGTTTGTTCTGCCATAGCCGGCTATTTTCATTCAAGGTGATTAAATATTTTCCACTATATTGCAAGCAATCTAAGTATACCATGTATACATTTTCATGACTAGGGGCTATAAATTGTGTATGATCATTTAGATTAACAATTTCATAGTGTGTAGTGAAGAAGGTTACTTTAAAACCTTTGTCACAGAGTTGACTTACACTAAGAAGATTGTATTTCAGTCATTCAACTAAGGCAATATTTTCAATGCACGGTTGATGACCAATTACTCCATTTCCAGTTATTTGAGCTCTGCCCTTGTCACCAAATCTAACATATCCCTTATTCTTTAGTGTGAGCTTGGAGAAGCGGTCTTTTTCTCCTGTCATGTGCCTTAAATATCCACTGTCAATGCATCATTTGCTGGAGTCCTCTTTATTCCTAAAGCATACCTGCTAAACAGTTTATCAGATTTTAGGTACCTAAGTTTTTTTGGGTCCTTGAAAGTTATTGTTACTAGGTATGGATCCTTTAGGTACCCAAATCATTTTTACTTTGGAAGATCCATTTCTAATAAGACATGAATGAATCAAATGACCAGCTTTATTGCAGTAAAAACATGTGACAGTAGGCAAATAAGATGAAGTTGCTCTAACAAAGTAGTTTCTATATCTGTTTTGTTTAGACACACTTCTAAATCCTATTTCAGATTTTTCACTTGTCATTCTTTGAGACCTTAGAAACAAATCTAGATTCTATTTTCTTTTTGTGAATCTAGACAGATCATTAGTAAATGTTTTTACCTGTTCCTCAAGGTTTTAATTTTTCTTAAGAAGCATTTCACAATATTTACTTGACTTTTCTAGACTATTTTTCTGTTCACTAAGCAGACTTAATTGATTTCTGAGAGATTCCTTTTCTTTTTGAACTTCTATCATGGAATTTAGCTCAAGCTTTAGTGTCTCATTTTCTGATTTTAGATGACTACATTTTTTCTTGTAATTTTTGTATTCATCATAGACTTTGGCAAAAGCAATTTCTAATTCTTTTACATTTGGTGAGTCAGAATCAATTACCTCATAATCAGTTCTGATTGAAGCTTCAGAGAGTTCTTCAATTGCCATTCCACAAATTTCAACATCTTCTCTTTCATCTTCTGAGGAGCTTGTATCTGAAGCAGTCCATATAGCAACTAAAGCTCTTTTTCCTTTATCTTCCTTGCTTCTTTTCTTTTTCAATCTTGAATAGTTAGGCCTGATGTGTCCTGGCCTATTGCAATCATAACAGACTAACTCTTTTAGTTCTTTTTGAGCAAGAGAACTTATTTTGTAATATCTTGTAATATGAATGAGAAATCATTTGCAGATCTAACTCTCACTTCTCTTACATTGTTTTTGCCTAGACTCTCATATCTTCATCTTGTCTTTCTTTGATCTATATGATGTTTCCTTATCTTCATCTTCTTTTGATATGTTATTTCTTTATTATTTGAAATGCTTGAGACTTTGTTAGCATATTTCGTTAAGTTTTATTATCACCAAAATAAGTTTTCTCCTTATGGGGTCAACACCGTATAATATTTAAATGGTCCACATAGTGAATGAATAAGCCCACATATATCACCTTATATACGTTGCAAAGATGTCGGGGATTCATTCTTTACTTTAGCTAGTGATGGCTTAATGATCAATTTACCTTGAGAACAAGCAGCACATGAAAAATCCTTAAATTGAAGAATTTTCTAGTTCTTCAAAGGATGACCGTATGAATTGTCAATAATTTTTTGTATCATAATTGATCAGGAATGGCCCTAACGATCATGCCAAATAATAAAATTATTTGAATCGAATCAGTAAACTTCTGATTTACTGCGGCATAGGTTTTAATTGTACTAATATTTATATAGTACAGACCTAAAGAAAAAATGGGTAATGTTTTAAAAATAAGTTTTTTTATCCAACGCAATAGATGTAATATATAAATATTTAATATTTTTCTCATTTACAGTCTTAATATGATATCCATTGCAACGAATATTTTTAAAACTTAATAAGTTTCTTGGAGATTTGGTATATAACAATGCCTCATTTATGATAAATTTTGTATCTTTGTATAAGGAAATTATGGCTATTTCGGAGTCTTCAATTATTTTTGTGAGATCCGATAATGTATTAACATTGGCTTCTTTTATATATAAATGAAAAAAATATTTTTTGTTTCTTAATAGTTATAGTACTATCTGTAAGACATACATCTTCATTATTAATGTTAAGACAAACGATGAATGTAAAAAATTCATTTTTCATTAAAATAAAAAAATACATAAGAAGAAATATTGAAAATAACAAAAATAAAATAAAATAAAATACACACACACTAAAATAAGGAAAATAAAACAAGATAACGAAAAAAAATATTCCTATTACTTTAATCTCTAATTTTTGCTTATTAATTCTCAAAAAAACCTACCACATCCAAATGTATTATGTATATAAGGCCATTGAAGTAATCATCTATAGATGCAAAATTTATCTCAATATCATAATTTTGATATGTAAAATTTGTCTCCATATTTTTTTCTTTATTATTGATTAAGGCTTGATAAAGTTTCACAAGATGCTCAGAATTACGACAGGTACATGACCAATGTTCTTTCATATCACACCTATAACATGAATTTTCTACAACTTTCTGTAACATAAATTTTCTATAACTTTTGAAGGATTGTTTTGACCACCCTTATTTTTTTTCCCTTTTCTTCATGATTGTTCCACTTCTGGTGATGAGAAATATTATTATCATAATACGGTCATTATTACGTCCTCTCCTATGGCAACGACCACGGCCTCGACCACATGCATTATTATATATTGCTACATTCACTTTAAGGAATGGAGCAACACCAGTGGGACGAGATTCATGATTTTTCATTAGTAGTTCATTATTTTGTTCAGCTACCAGTAAATATGAGATCAATTTTGAATACTCCCTAAAACTTTTTTCACAATATTGCTACTGCAAGAGCACATTTGAAGCATGAAAAGTCGAAAATGTTTTTTTTTCTAATAAGCCATCATCTATAATATTTTCTTCACATAACTTTAATAGAGAACTTATTTTGAATATTGCATAATTGTACTAACTCATCAATTTAAAATCTTGAAAATGTAAGTGCATTCAATTATAACGAGCTTTTGGTAATATTATCATTTTTTTGGTGATCATATCTTTCTTTTAGACTATTCCACAATTCAAGTGGATTTTTTATTGTCAAATATTCTGATTTTAATCCTTCGTGTAGATGATGAAAAAAAAATCATTGTTTTTGCCTTATCTTGAATGAATATTTCTTATTCTGTTATGATTGTATTTTCCATATTCTTAGCATCAAGATGAATTTCAACATCAAGCACCCATGATAAATAATTTTTACCCGTTATGTCAAAGGCCGCAAATTCAAGCTTAGTCAAATTTGACATGATGAAAACTAATATAAAACAATAATAATTAGAATAAAATTTAAATAAACAAAACAAAATATGATATCATGAATTCTAAATATAATATAATATAATATAATATTATCAAACAATAAAATATATAAGATATTAACTTTATTAGTAATAAAATAAAACATAAGGATTAGTCTTTATATCTTAATTTTTTTATCAATTTCACTTATTATAAGTATTATTTTTTTTAAGATATTGATATCATGATAAATAAATAAGAATTATTATTATAAATTTACAAGAGATATATATAATGTTACATATAATTAAATACATGCATATATATAAAATGAAATAAACTTACCTCAAATGAAATAATAAGATCGGGCTTGAAAGAAAATTGAACTTAGAACAAGATCGAACTTGAAACAAAATCATGCTGATAACGTGTTATAAAATATGATGAACAAAATATACAATATAATTAGAATAAGAAAGAGAAAAAAATGAAAATTTGAGACAATAATCTCACTTCAATTCGGTACCTCGACTTTTGTATAATACATTTATTTATAAGATCTCAACCATTAAGACTAAGGTATATATTACAAAAGATAATTAATACATATAATTAAAAAGCTATACAAATAAAATATATTATTATTTAATAGTTATGGACCTCTATAAAAGTTATTTATAACAACTATCATTTTTTTTTACGAAAATGGTTCTGATGATGATACAAAGAAGAGTAGTGTTAGGTGGACTAATTATTAAGGTGATAGAAAATTTATTTCTATGCACATAAAAAATAGTAATTTTTATTGAAAATGTTATTTTATATAGAAATTTATAATACAGAGATAATTTATTTAAATTTAAAATATGAAATGTGTATTATATTTTATGAAAGTTTTTATAAAAATATTATAGTAAAAATAATTAACTAATTTAAAATAAATTAATAAATATATTATTATGAATTCATAGATCAAGTTGATCCGATTAGCATTGTTTTTTTGTTTTAATATTAAAAGAATTTCCATCTCTCTCATCAAACTTACATGCTTTCCCTCACTGGGGAAATGATTTTGTCGCTCTCTCACACTGATTAGCGTGAGAATTGAAAGGCGTGCCACCAAGAGAAAAATCAATGTCGGCATTACCGCTTGGAAGATTGGATGGATTTGAGATCATGTTTCTCTGTGTCCGAAAATGTCTCTGTCTTAAAAATAATTTTTTATATTTAGATATTTAAAAAATTAACGATAAATATTTTTAAAAATTTATTAATATGTTTTAATTTCTTTAGCATTATAATCAAACAATAAGAAATAAATTAATTTTTTGAAAAATATTAAAAACAGAGATTCTTAATAAATTTACGCATAGAAAATTATAATTTTTAATTTATAATAATTTTTATTAAATAATTTTTAATTTATAATAAATTTTATTTAAAAAATATGTTAAAATATTTTATATTATTTTTACAAATTTAAAATTAAATAAGTTTTAAAGTGGAAAATGAAGAGCATAGTGACAAAAATGCATAAAGTTGAAAAACGCAATCGAGACATGCAAGCCTCTCCACGTGCGTATTCTAAATATATTTATATTATAACTATTTTAATATTAAATTTTATCAATTATTTTGAGGAATAAAAATAATATATACATTTCATTGTAAATTTTCATAGCTTTTAAGATATTAAAATTTATCCAATCTAATTATAAGATATTTATAATGTTATATTTATCATTTTTCTAAAGAATAATTATTAATTATTAATAATTAAGACATTTTAGATCTTTTACTAATTTAATAAAGAAAAAGAAAAAGAAAAAATAAATTAACTATGATATGATTATTAGATAGGGAAGGAAGATTATTTTTCATATTTAAAATTAATTCATGTTTTATTATTTATAAGTCGCTCTATTGAAATATAATTATATTATTTTACCTACTACTAAGATTCATACTCTTATGACTTGCTTATTTTATTTAAAATTTAAATTAAAAATAAAAGTATAAATAAATTAAACTAAATCGAGCTCTTAAGAATTTAAATTTAATTTATTAATTTTTTTAAAATTAAATTAAATTCGATCTTAATTTATTTTGAATTCAAACTGAATATTTATAAATTTAATATTAATTCGTTTAATAAATGAGTTAAGAAATATCAATTTTAATTTTTTTAGTGATTTTTAATATTTAAATATTTATCTACCAAGCAACTTTTGTTTTCTAGTTGTTTGGAAATTTAAGGAAAATGTCGAATAGTTGCAGCAAGTAAAGCATATGATGGAGTGATAAAAAAGAGGACTGAAATGTTTGGACAGGTGTTTATAGGGCTTAGACAGGTGGTGGACTTGGTAAGACACCACATACACTTGTCTTAAAACACCTTCAAAAAATCCAAATAAATACGACACACAGACACCTCCTATATAAAGAGAAGGGAACTCCAAACATATATACTCAACCCCCTCTATATCCCAATATACTCAGGCTCGCCTATATCCAAGGTATGCACTACCTTTTTATTTATTTAATTAATTTTATTTATATAACACAGTGGCGCATGAGTGCAGAGAATGATCGAAACGACAACGATGAGAACGACCACAAAGGAACCTGTAAAAGCCGACGACAGAGTTCATCCTCAATGGACCACCGGTTTGTGTGGTTGCTACGAAGATGTCAGAAATTGTAAATTTTTATTATCACTTTTTTCAAATATTTTTAATATTATTTTTTATTATATAATTCATTTTTTTTAAACATAATTGGAAAATAATGTAGGTCTAATTACTGCTTTCTGTCCATGCATTACCTTCGGCCGGAATGCAGAGATCATTGATAAGAATGCTGTCTGTAAGTAGTAATCTTACTCCCTTTATACGGATTCTTAATTATTTTCAAATATCTTATTTCTCATTATTTTAAATAAATTATATATTTAATTACATATTCAATTTTAAATGAATTTTTTTAAAAATAAATTAAATTTTTATTGACTATATGAATGAAATTGCAGCATGTTGTAGTTCGGGGTCGATATTCTTTGCACTTGCGTACGTGGGAGTTCCATGTTTGTACTCATTCACATATCGAAGCAAACTAAGATCTCAGTATTCATTGCCAAAACAACCTTGTCCAGATTGCTGTGTTCATTGGTTTTGTCTCCATTGTGCTCTTTGTCAAGAGTACCGCGAGCTTAAGAATCGCGGTCTCGACCCTTCTTTAGGTAAATTTCTCTCTCCATCCATTTACTATGAGATTATTTCGTAAGATCATATACCGACTGTCGTCGGTACGCTTACGTGCTAAAAGGTTGGGCAGCAAATGCTGAGAAAATGCATAAAGGTGGAGCCATGGCACCTCCAGCTATTCCACATGACATGCCTCGTTAAGGTTTCTGAATCTTTCTTTGTAATATAGTCTTCAGACACAGACCATTATTATTCCAGCTTTGAGTTTTGTAATAATGTAATAAGAAGGTCTTGGATTTTATGCTTATCTTTCTTCTACTTTATAATTCAATTATTATTGTTGGGATTTCAATCCTTAAATTAAATGATTTAATAAATTTTCTATAAAAAAAAAAGAGTAAAATTATTTTTTAAGTTTGATAATTTGTCGAAATTAATTATTTAATTTTTTTTATTTATTAAATCATATGTAATTTAAATAAATTAAACATTTTTTTAAAGTGAGAAATTAAAAGGGTGAGGACTCGAATTTATGTCTATTAAATAATTAATATGATTTTTATAAATTAAATCAATTATGGATAGATAAAAAATATTTCTTAATTTGTTTTAATTTTTAACATATGTATTATCTACTACTTATATTTATTATTTATTTAAAAATCTGAAAAATTAAAAAATTTGATTTGAGAAACATAAAAACGTTTTATAATTAAATGTTGAAAAGCAAAGACTAATTAATTGTTTTTTTAATAAAATACAAAGATTTAATAATAATAATAATAATAATAATTCAATTAGTACTAATTAAACTACAAGATTACGGACCATTGAAATTACCGATTTCTCCATATATGTCCAAGAAATGTGTGAAAGGCAGGGGCGGACCCAGGGGGGCCAGCCCTGGCACGTGCCCCCAGCCCCCCGGCGCCCCCCCCCCCCCCCCCCCCCCCCCCCCCCCCCCCCCCGCGCCCCCCCCGCGGGGGGGGCGGCGGGGGGGGGGGCGTTTGCGGGGGGGCGGGGGGGGGGCGGGTGGGGGGGGGGGGGGGGGGGGGCTGGGGGGGGGGGGGGGGGGGGGCTGGGGGGGGGGGGGGGGGGGGCGGGGGGGTGGTGGGTGTGGGGGGGGGGGGGGGGGGGGGGGCTGGGGGCGGGCGGGCGGCGGGTGGGGGGGCGCCTGGGGGGGGGGGGGGGGGGGGGGGTGCGGGGTGG
>CAOGCB010583274.1:0-18867 GCA_948266635.1 Cnidoscolus chayamansa | reverse complement strand
CATGTGATTGTTCTTTGCTACGTGGCACCTTTTCATTTGAAACTAATTTAGGCGGGCGGTCCCTACCTGATTTACGGGTCACTTATTGCCTTTGCACCGACGCATAAGTTATAACCACTGCCCAATCATTAGCGTACTTATTTATCTTATTTTTTTAATTTAATGGCCATAAATATTAATTTAATTATTAAAAATAATAAAATATTAATTATTACAAGAAAGAAAAATATATAGGAATTAATTTGTCGGTCCAAAAACACGCAATTGGTTTGACAGCCAGCAGATAGAAGTGTCAAATATATTGTCACGAGGGGAATTAATTGTTACCGACAACAACCTATAAAAAACCCTTTTTCATTGTTGGGCCCACCATAGCGTGGGTCCTCAGCCAGAGCCAGTTGCACATTCATCATATTCATACTGAAGTCAATCATCTCATGATCTTATTGGTGGGCGTGGGACCACCTGATCCTGACTCCTAAAAAAATCGGTATTTTTCATGATTCGAGAACCCACTAAAATAATCAGCAATGTAAATATTTTATTTTATTTTATTTTTTGGGCACATAAAAACAAAAGAGGTGGTGTTGGGTCCAAAAATGAAGCAATTGGCTGAGTATGAAGCCACGTGTTAGGGTTAAACTGGCTATGAATGATTTGAATTTAATTAGTTAAAATACGATGAAGCGTTGGCGAATGGGGAATGGTCAAGCAGCTGATTTCAGACCACATCAGTCTCTTCAGTTCAGAGTCTTCGTGTTTGTCTGACTCTTACTCATTTAACCAACAACATATTTTCATTCAAAATAATATTATAATGTTTTTAATGTCATTGTTATTTCTAATACATTAAAAAAAATAGAAATAGATGGTTAGGTTTAATTTAGAGTTAAAAAGGCAGCAAAGCAATGCATATAAGAGCAGAAAAATGGTGGCTGTGCTTATGCACTAAGGGAAAGGAAGGGTCCTTTTTTTTTTTTTTTTTTCATTGTGAAGTGCTCCAAATACAAAGGGATTAGAAAGAGGAAAAATCATCAGCCACAACCCAACAAAACAGAAAGACAGAAACATCTTTTCTTTTCTTCTCTCTCATTATGGACTCTGATTTATCTCCATATTCTCTTTCTCGAATTCTCAGCTCCTATTCTTCTCTCACATTCTGGCAGATGGGCTCATCTTTCTAGTAATTTCTTCAGATTCCTGCTCTCTGAGTTTTGTCTGTTTTTCTTTTGCCTCAAGGTCTTTTATCCTTCTTCGCTTGGTTTCTTTTGTATTATGGATTAATGCATGCTTAGTTCCTGACAGAATGAATGAAACAAACAGAGAGATTTTTCTTTTTTCCTTTCATTTCTTTGGTTTACAAAACATTGAGAGATAAGCAACTTAAAAGTTTTTTTCTTTTTTAATTTTGTTTTTCTTGGTCAAGTTTTCATATGGGTCTGTTTGGTTTCTGAGAAAATATTGGAAAGATAGAAATTTGAATAATAAGCTTCAATTACATTAGATTATATCTCATGAAAATAATTGTTTTCTTTTTCTGTGTTATTCATATGCCTTTTTTTTTTTAAACAATAAAATAAGAGAATTATATTCTTGCAGTAAAGCTTTTCTCAGCTGAAAGAGCAGAAGAAACATGGTTTGATTTACTTTCCTAGAAAAAGTGTGGACCAATTTCAAGTGAAATTCTAGCAGGATACAGACTTTCTCCTTTTTCTGAATAATTAAGTTAGTTATACCTGTTTATTACTCAGCTAATTCATGTTTATTATTTATTTTAAAGATTTACTAGAAAAATATACGATTGAAGTTTACTCTCATCCTGTGTTTTCCATTTTTTTTTCCTATTTTACTTCATTTTCTTGGAAATAGAACAAAAGGGTCAACCTCTGTTAGTTTGATACGTACACAGAAGAAAAGATACGGAAAAGAAAATCTGAATGCCTTTCCCTTTAGTTTTTTGCTTTCTGTTGATTGACACTCAAACACAACTCAGTCCATTAGTGGTAGTAGGTATTTTTCAGTCGGTACTTTTTTTAAATCTTTCCTATGGATGCCAACGGTTTATACGAGATGAAATTCAATTTTTACCCTCTAGGCCACATTTTCCTAGAAACCAAACAAGAACAGTAATGGCGTTGCCTGCCAGCAAAGTCTAAAACCTATAGGCAGGAGATTTTTATATTTTGTTTATTGTTATTTTGCTCTTGGCTCTTCTGCAGAATTCTGAATGCATTATTGGAATTCCATGTCAGATTGAATATCCTTTGTGATGTCTTACAGATTTACAGTTTTTGGTTTTTACTGTTATTAAATTGCGAGATTCTTGGCTTTCTGAGTCAGATCACATCTTTTATTTCAACGACTGTAATCAAATACATTGTACTTTAACCACCGTTTTGGTTCTTAGGAAAATATTTTTGAGTCCAAAAACTGCAACTTGGCTTCCTTTGTTGAGAATATTTTAGCATTTTTTTTTCTTTTCGTGAGCTTATCATTTTCCTTTAAATTTTGTAGGTTTTTGAATCTGCAAAAGTAGGACACTACAACATTCTGGTGTCCGTTGGACATTGAACTTTAAGCATTGAAATGGGACACCTTTCCTCCATGTTCAATGGGTTAGCGAGGTCGTTTTCAATAAGGAAATGGAAGAATATTGGGAATTGTGATGGAAGGGAAGCTGCAGAAGAAATGGCAAAAGAAGCAAAGAAGAACGACTTGATATTGCGATCTTCTGGTTTTGTAAATGTTGAAGGTTCAAAGAATTTTGCCTCAGTTTTCTCGAAGAGAGGTGAGAAAGGAGTGAACCAGGACAGCTTCATTGTATGGGAGGTAAGAATACAACATTAGCAACTGTTCAATCATTTGTTTCCAAGTTTGTCTAGTCATCTTTCTTTAATTCTAATAGCCCAGAAGTGGACTTGAGTTGGGATGTTTTCTAATTGTATGCTAAATGTGATTTAAATACATCTTTTTAGTGATATGTTGTTACTGTTTATGTGAGTAGGGATTTGGATGCCAAGAAGACATGATGTTTTGTGGGATTTTTGATGGACATGGTCCCTGGGGACATTTCGTGGCAAAGAAAGTCCGAGAATGGATGCCATCATCTTTACTGTGTAATTGGCAGGAGACTCTTGCTCAAACTTCACTTGATCCAGATATTGACTTGGAATCAGATAAAAAGCATCAAAGATTTAATATATGGAAGCATTCCTATATAAAGACTTGTGCTGCTGTTGATCAGGAGCTGGAGCAGCATCGTAAGATCGATACGTTCCATAGTGGAACAACTGCCTTGACAATTGTCAGACAGGTAACAGGAGTTTGCTAAATTCTTGCTGATCTTTAAATGTGCAAACCTTACAGATTATAGTATATGGTCTGTAAATGTAACATAATATTATCTTGTTTAATGTTTGTGATCCCTGTTGAAGTTAGGTCTTGGTCGACATGGATGCATAGTTAGTAATGACGTGCTGGTTTCTATTTTGTATAGGGAGACTGCATTTTTGTAGCAAATGTTGGCGACTCTCGTGCTGTATTGGGTACCACTTCAGATGATGGAAACTTAGTATCAGTGCAGCTTACTGTTGATTTCAAGCCCAATTTGCCTCGTTAGTTCCTGTCATCCTCTTTCCTTAAAAGCAAGAAAAGACATTGACGTGTCTTGCAGTAGTTCTGATTTATGTATTATTTGTTGCAGAGGAGTCTGAACGAATACTTCAATGCAATGGACGAGTGTTCTGTTTGGATGATGAGCCAATGGTGCACAGAATTTGGCTGCCAGATGAGGAATCACCTGGACTAGCAATGTCAAGAGCCTTTGGGGATTACTGCATAAAAGATTTTGGACTTATTTCTGTGCCTGAAGTGACCCAAAGGCATATAACCACACAAGATCAATTTGTTGTGCTGGCAACAGATGGGGTATGTATAATCCATTATAGTAGGAATTGATCAAACTTTCAAATGGAGCATACTTGATGATCTCTGATTGTTATTTCTGAAATGGGTTTTAGCAAGTTTCCTGAATGAGAAAAAAAGATTGAAACTTGAAATTGCTTTGTCATATACAGGTATGGGATGTGATATCTAATCAAGAAGCAGTGCAAATTGTATATTCAACACCAGACAGAGCAAAGGCAGCTAAAAGACTGGTTGAATCAGCAGTACATGCATGGAAACGAAAGAGGAAGGGAATAGCAATGGATGACATATCGGCCATTTGCCTTTTCTTCAACTCCTCTCCTCAAAACTCATGAAATTTCCATCGTTACTACACCAAAATAATAGTCATCAGAAAATGTCAAAAATTTCTTACTCATTATTACAATGAAATAGTAGATTTAGCAAACATTTCTTACTCATTATTACAATTAATTTATATAATTAATTTACATAATTAAATTATTAATATATCAAACATTACATATTTAATTTATTTAAATAAATAATTATTTATTTATATTCAAATAATTATTTATAATATGTTAACATATTATATTCAGATTAATATTAATATTATAAATATAAATTCACCCAAAATGCCAGCCCTACGAGTCCATAATAAGGGGGAGAAATAATTTCGTCTTAGTTTTAGAGAAGCCATAAACCATGCCAATCGTTTCCCTATTTTTGGAACTTTCCTTTTCTCCCTTCTTCTTCTCCTTGTTACCCATCTTTGGTTCTTTCTCCATCGTTATTTATTGGGTTCAAACACTTTTTCTGAAATGCCTGCAACAGATCAACATCCTCCTTTACTGGCCGACTAAGCATTCGTCGAAACTAGGTTATACCCGTGCACATTAACCCCGATCTAGAGTTAGAGGAACTCGAGCTTTTCCAGAACCGTGTATTGCTTCGCTGATTTGTTGCCTCCGCCGGAGGAGGTCGCTTCCACTGAATCTCTGCTGTCTATTTCCTGGCTGAGGAAACTTGTGGATGTTATTTTGTGCTGCGAGGTTGAATTCAAGGATGTTCTTATATGGGTCGCGAACCTTTTCAAATCTTCAAGCCACCTAAGCTCTTGGACAGAGTTGTTAAAGCTCTAGATATATGCAATAAGGTGTCCAGTAGGATTGAGTCGGAGCGTCAGTATCACAAATTTGCTGAAATTGCAGCTTTTGCTTTGGAGCAGAAGCCGATTGATGATGGGCAAGTAAAGCGAGCAAGAAAGGCCTTGAATTCCTTGTTGACTGCGATGATGGTTGATGATAAGGAGAACAAAGATTTTAAGGGTGCGGAGAGAACGTGGCCTTATGGGAGGGGAGGGGAAATACTAGTTTGCTAATAAGGAGTGAGCCCCAGCTACTTCCGGTCACTTTCAATGATCATCGCAAAGAATCGGTCTGCCTCCAAGCAGATTTAGAACATGTCTTCCTGATAGAGTATGAGAACAACAAAACAGAGCATAAAATTTTATGAAGGAGAACACTTCTTTTCTGATATTTCATTCATACTTATAGCAGATACAAAAATGATATTTGTAGAGTCAGTCAACAACTAACATGCTTGATTTAAAGCAACATGTCTCCTTAATTTCTTGCTCAAAATGAGCTACATCACACACTCAAAAAGGGTCTGAACAACTTCACCAAAATATGTACAAAATATCATCGATTGCATATATGGATAATGCACAAAATTCTTGACACCAATAGTGTCACATCAGACATTCTTTCACTTCCAACCTTGCAGCGCTTCGAGGTGCAGAACCCACAGGATTGGCGATGTCTGGTTATATAATGTTTTTGTGTCGTGGGCTCTTTCAAATTTCGAGGCACTTAACATGGGCACATGGCATGATTTGGCTGCAAAAGAAGATTGGGGAGGAGTGGATCAAGGAGAAAAAAAGGTACCGTTGGTTTGCCGGAGGAGATGCAGAGGATGGAGAAATTGGCTTTGATTTTGATTGAACTTGCTGTTCGGTTTCAGTTTCATGGGGAGGAAGAGAAGATGGAGGAGGTGGCTTTGCAGGTGACGGAGCTTGCAGAGATACCCAGAAAATGCGAGAAGGTTTGGTGCCTTTACAGATGCAGATTAGAAGAGGTTTTTCATGGGATTATAAGGAGCAGAACATAGGTTCTTGAAGCGTTGGAGGCCAAAACTCTTTCAACCTACAATATAATCAAATTGTTCTAAAATTTTAGCAGTCTTTGAAACTTGAAAATCTTTCTTAGGTAATTTAATGGTTCAAATTGTTAATGGGGTGAGATCATTTTCACGTAGAATCTAAAATATGGAGTACATAATTTTTATTCAAGAGAAATCAAAATACCTAATTTGAGGTTCCTTTTGTTTTGAGCCGAGATTGAGATTGTAGCAGATTCTTCATTCCGAGCTTGCAATTAATTTCTTAGTCTTCCATTAATACATGAAAAATCCATTCTTCATTCCGAGTTTGTAATTAATTTCTTGGTCTTCTATTAATACATGAAAAATCCAAATGAAAAACACTACTAAATTAAAGGATTTGAACATCTACCAAAGAAGGATTTGAAAGAAGCCCAGAATTAGGACGAAATCAAAGCAGCTTGAATAATTACTAATACTATTGTTTGCTTTGAGAACCGGAAACAACTTCATCACTTCCCTTAACTAAAGCCAAAAAGAATGAAATATCGGTTGACACTTTTTATCTTTCTCCTACAACAACTCTTTTCCTGTACAGAGAATATATCAAAGCCAATGTGGCCATTAGATCATCTAAGCCAACACATTTTAGACATCGTTAACTTGTTAAACTGTTGCCTGTTCTCTTCCCCATTTCTTTTGTCCCTCCTACCCATTAGTCTTCCAGCTTCTCTACAGGTTCAATCTCTGTGATTTGCTGATGGATTCTCCCCATATAGCATTATGCCTAATGAAATACATGAGAAGATGCATAGAACTCACTCTCGTTGAATACTGGCCTCAGATCTTCTTGACACATGAACTCCAAGGGGAAGGAAACAAGGTGTCCCTTTATCGATTTTAGCCTTTCCATTGTGTCTATCACCTTACTCTCTCCATTTTCATGAAATTCTAGCTTTTCAGGAGCTATTCCTAAATCAATGGTTGTGTGACCGAGTTTCTCCTTCCAATCTTTAACGCTTTGTCTGAGAGCAGCTCTGTATTATATGAGCCATATTAGCTATGCATGTGAGAGGACATCATATTGAGATTTGAGAGGGAAAAGGAGACCGGCAAATTATGTTTTGAGTTTACCTTGAGTGTATGAGATCATTTGGTAGACAAGCAAAGACATCTTGGTAGATCTTTGTATTTTCCTGTCAGATAGAGATTACTTTAGTCGAGTGTCACAGCTGAAAAATCAAGATATCATAGAAAAAATTCTCACCTTTGCAGTTGTCAACCACAAATCTTTATAAATCGTATCTGTTACAGGATCACTGATTTTATTGATCTGAAGGAATGATAAAAGTATAGCAGCATTTGATTAAAATATCCAAGTGCTAAGCATAATTTAACGGAATAGAGGGAAAATTTTGTTTCACCAATTGCTACTTTAGAAACAAACCCTAAATGTTGGATGGTGAAACTTTATGTAATAAGAAGTGGATAAATGTTCATCTAGATCAGCCTTACACTAACCTCTCCAGCATCAAGACCAAGATGCTCTGCCCATAGTGAGCACCGCAGGCTGTGTGTAAATTTTCCAGCTTTCCAAGGCTCTCCATTCATGGACGAATCAACAAAATCCTTATCTTCAATGACCACCCCAATCTGAAACAGCAATGCTAGATAGTCAACTTCTATATCTATCACCATTTCCAAAGTTTTGAGGAAATTATAATATCAATACGCATTTTGATTTTGAACAGAATTTCAAGTGCTAAAAAAGAAGTGGTTCGAAAGAAACTGGAACACAATGAACACAATAATGTACAAGTAATACCTCTGAGTCTCTTGATCCAAGCAAACTCCTGTCATTAATATTAGATGATCCAATCAAGGCAATGCGATCATCTACTATCATAACTTTGCTATGCACATACACCTGCATGAAAAATAAGAAAGATACTAGATATTCATGGAGGACTTGGGCTACATTTGGTAGGAAATAATAAATTGTAATGCAATCAAATATTCCATTGAAATTTTCAATATAACATTTAATCACATTACATTTCATTATGTCCTGCCTAATGAAGCAATTGTGTGACTCGTCAGTCAGGTGTCCTGTATAGTTGTGTAGCAATTCCTGTGGGTTACACCAAGAACAACCATTTTTGTGTAACATAAGGTTGAAAAGGAGTACAAAGAAATGTGATATGAAGTACCTGGCTTGTGGCAATAGGACCATCCTCGAAAAGTCTGCCATATGTCCTCAGTCCATAAAATGAAATGTAATCATGTGCTTTAGGGGCAAGCAATTGATTGAGATTATACAAAATCGAAGTCTTGACTCTGGAAATCGTCCGATACTGCCAATGCATTATGGCTCTAACTGTTGCAGCTCCACCATCATCTATACCTCCCTGTCAATGAAATATCAAAGTACAAGATAAAGTACAAGTATCTCAAAGTATCTCATACTTCAAATAAGCACTTAAAAAAAAGAGATACACGAGTTGCACCTGGAAACCTGGCAAAAGTGGTATGACAATGATGACACGAAAACACTTCTGTTCTTTATGTGCTTGCAAAATACGCTTGTATAATGCATCCAGGACACGGTTCTGAATAACCTCATCTCCACAAAGACCTGATATGAAAAACTGATTCTGGAAAGACAAATGCAGTAATAGCTTGAAAAAGTTAATTTACATGCCAGATAATTGAATGAATTTGCCTTTTATATGCATTTTGGTACAGCTGGCAGATATCATGATAATTAATTAAAAATTTTCTGATTCAAGGCTTTTTAAGCAGAAGCTTGCTAAACAATCCATTTTATCATCACTTCATTCATAAGAAAACATAAGTTTACTGAACAACTACATCAAATAAAGGCTAAACTCAATGTTATAAGTTGAGATACCTCTATGTAGATAAAATGTTGTGCCTTCTCAATGAGAGAACAATAAGCGTAGTGAATACTTTCTTCAGTTTGGCTGACTCCAGCAGACCATTGACTCACACTTCTGATGACCTACACATCACATATATCCTCATGATGGGCAGAAATGATATGCAAGGGTAATAGGAAAATAACAAAAATATGCATGTATTGCCATACTATTATTCCCTCAAGAGAAAAAATCCCTTCTGCAATATGCTGAAGAGATAATCATTGAAACCTGTCCCACAAGTTTTCTTTTACATAGCGATTGAAGTTTTGTAATGCCTTACCATTCTCAACCATGTTTGTTTAGATCTTCTGATACTATATGGTTATACACCTTATTGTCATGTGAGATTTGGTATAAAATGCAAGGATTCCTGTGACACTTGTTAAATTAACTATACTCTTGCATTAAACTTGGGATTTATAGATGGAAACAGAAGTTAGTCTATCGCAAGTAGTAACCTGGAGAAGGAAAATGAACAAGGAGACATGTATTGCTAAGGCTGTCAATAGTGTAATTCTTGACAACAGTATTGAAGTGCACAAATCTGACAAATTCTTAAAATAGTCTTCAAAGCATTCAATTTGCATCAACGGTGTATCTAACCTGACAATGACATGCAGTACGTGGCCCAACTTGCCCATATTCACCAGAAGAAATATCATCATCATCTTCCTCCGATGTTCCTACCCATTCATCTGACATATGAGTATTACTTTGAAGATCCATGGAATCTAGTTCATCAACCCAATCCACAGGTGTATCCGGAACTAAAGATTCAACTTTGGACTTCTGGAAGGAGAATGAGAAACTTCCAGAAAATCCAGTTGGTTGGTCAGGAAGATTCTCATTCTCGCATTCCGTTGTTAACTTTTGGTCTACACTATTCAGAACAGTTGCATCAGCTTCTTGAGGCAAAAGCAATGGTACATCTTGCAACGGGGACAGATTGAAGGAATCCTCTCTTGCAATGTTTTTCTCATTTTCGTCTGCTTTTTTGTTTTCAATGTCTATCTCTCTACTTCTTCCCATGTAATGAGGAAGGACCATGTGGTGGTGAGGCATCAACAGTGGAATTGTTTGCTCATTCGGAGCTTTGCTTCTCTAAGAAAAAGTGAACTATTTCAAAAACTAAATTATTTGAGGGAAAATAAAATTTATAGCAGAAGGGACAGGTTACAGGAGGTAAACCTTAGCATGGTTCCAGCGCTGAACAAAGTGCCTAGCAACATCACGGCAAGCTGGTCCCCAAAGAGCACAATGCACATCATGCCATGGCATGCGTGGATATTTTCCTCGCTGCAGTTCATCTTTCATTGTGTCCTCCCAAGAATTTGGTTCAGATTCTCTAGCCAAACAATGTGTTTGAGTAGTATTAGTTCAAATGTTTGTAAAAGATCATCTAGAAAATTCTCAGAAGGACAAAATAAGACAGATTTTATTTGTGAGCATAATGAAAATGTGCTAATTATATTTTACTATACATTCATCATATATTCGGTCAACCTGAACCTACTTCTCCCTCATAGACCAGAAAATTATCACATATGCAAAGATATAAAGATGCACCCCAATTGGTTTATGAATGAGAATGAGTTGAATTGAGTTTGCATTTCAGAAGATGCATAGTTGCCATTTCAAATTATTTTATGAAAGAAATAAAACCACCTTGGATTGTAATAGTCCTTTCCTGGCCAAATATGAGGAGGATAATCACCAATTCTGTGTTCAGTAGTATCATAACGACCAAAGCATAGATCTAATCCTCCAATAAAGCAAATCTGGTAGTCAACAATTACAAGTTTTTCATGGTGTGACCTGTATATTTATAACAGCATTAAATCAATTAATCAATGAGCACTGGATACAAGAAATCAGATCAAATGATATGAATGCAGAAATGGAATTTCAAATTTCATTCTTTTTCCTACTACTCATATTCAATCATAATGCACATGACAAAGGTGAACATACTTAATCAAAAGACTGCATACCATAGATAGACACCGGCTGATAAATGGTTAGGGTAGCGCAGTACCCTCACATTCTCATGAATGTTAAGAAGCCTTTTCTTGCTGTACAAACTGTTAATTTTCAAAGCAATAGAAACTTCCTTGTAAAGAAGAATATAAATCTGCATAGACACATAAGACACAAGTTAAAAATGACAAAATTACTTCACTAGAATGTGCTATCAAAAAATAGTAATTCATTAAAATTATAATGTATGTGCAAAAGAGATGTCTTGCTGTTGGCTTTGCTTGTCATGCAGTCAGAACTATGAAATAGAAATTCTAGGTCCTTGGTAGAAATTGAGAAAATGTCAGAACACCATATATGATAAAAGTACACTAGGAAGGATGAGAAGTAGGAAGGATGAGAAGATATATTTGTTTATGCACCTGAACACCTTGCTTAGCTTTAGCTTGTAGCAAAGAATCAAGCCGAGATATGGAGTTACTTTGGAAAGGGCGTCTTAGATAAAGTTCAGGGCAAAGCCACCAGCCAGTAATAAATATCTGCACAAGTTTTTATCTGGATATTAGATTGAATGCTTGTTCACATATGTCAAATTAGTTTTTTTAGCATGGGAAGAAGTGAACCTCTGACTTTGCATTCTCTATTGCAAGAGCAATTGCTTCAAAAGCTACTTGCCCATCTACAAACCATTGTGCTTGACTCCCATCATCAGTTAAACCCCTTGGGGGAGCAAATGAACCAAAGCGGTGAGGATGGCACCAACCCTCTAAAGGCCTTAATACAGAATCATTGATTGCAGTAACCCACTGTTTGACTTTGCCACTACTTGTAGTTCTAAATTTTATGCTCCTACCTCCAGAAGAAACCTTTCCACATTTCATAAGTTGTTTATAAATACAATAACAATTAAAAGCAGTTCAGAACTTGAGCATGAAATATATCACTTGCTATCATGAAGTTAAAAAAGAGCGAGAGAGATAAATCAGCCCACCTTAAATGAATACCGCAAAGGATTGTGTTCCTTTATCTGGTTTGCTAAATATACTAGAGACCCACAATTCCCATTTGAGGTTGGTATCACATCGAAAATAATAATATCCAACAGCTTGGTGTTGAAAGGATCTTCCAGCAAGGCCAAGAACCCAGGTTTCAAAACTGCCCACACCTGCACAAAGATGCAGTAGAAAAATGACAAACTAAAGTCAAAAGGTAGCTACAATAAAGCAATATATTTTGCACACAAACAGTGTCGTTGCTTTAACAAAAGACTTGTTTATTTCACTTGATCTTATATATTAAGAGAAAAAATAGGGGAAGAAGATCCAGGTTTTAAAGATATAACCACCTTTCGCCAACGCTTATTACAACAATCAAACAAACTGCAAGGACAGCATCTTATATTAGCATCGGTACTGGAGATGTTTGACAGATGCTTAACCATTAGATAACCTTCTTTCAACTTTGGACCGTATTCCCGTGAAAAAGAGAGCTTAGAGACCTCAAGAAATTTGCACACCTATATTCAAAATCCATGTTGTCAAAAAGTAGGGAAATGAACAGAGGTACAGCAAGAAAACATGCTCAAGTAGAAAAAATCTACCGACTAACGCTTGGATTAAAATTTAGTTTGCTCGTGGAGTGTAGTGAAGATTACTAATCATGCAAGGTAAAAATGGGGAAAACGCATGGAAGGATGTAAAAAAATTTTTGCAATTGAGGAAAGCATGTCTTTTATTTCCTCACCTCTCGAGAGTTTACAATATCCATGTTTCCCAGGAAATGATTCAGATAATTCTGCATTACCACCTTTGCTCTGTCTGAAATGGCCTGCTGCCCTCCTAATGCTGGACGGAGAATTGGCAAAGCAGCAATAGAGGGGACATTTCTGCATAACAAACCACTTCTTCGAAACTACAACTACAATGTTGTAATGGAACTTTTTCACTTTTGCAAGAATCTGAATCTCATAAGATTAAAGATCAGAAGGAACAACCTGTTTCTAACACTTTCTTCTTGATGCAAAGGAACAGCACCATCATCAGGTTCATCAGCATCCTGCACAACTGCTACATGATGATCTAATATTCCTAAGCTGTAGAGGCATTCCTTGACCTTTCGTTGACAAAAGTAATAGACAAAAATCAATGAAAAAAGACCTAGAAAATTATCATGCTCCAGGCGATACAGATACTGGAATTTCTAGTAAGGATATTTAAGTAAGTGCACAAGGGAAAACCTGCTCTTGTTTGTCATGAAATTCCTCAACAATTGCACGTCTCTTCAAAGCAAAATGTAAATAGAGAACTTGAGATGCTTTCTTCAGTAGCTTCCACTTGAACTTTAACAAAAATTAGCACATTAATCACTACACATTCATAGAGAAGAAATTTACGTAAACAGGGACCTTCTTGCCTCCAAATGCATTAATCATCATCAATCAATCTGGTAATTAAACCAATATAGATACCATGTATCGTGTATAAAGCAAGAAAATGGGAGAGAGGTAGTACCTGTTTGTACTGCAATTCAATGGCGTAAGAGAGGAGCATAGGGCTAATATCTCCGGTTTCAGGTCTCGAAACAGAAACAATCGTCGCTTTCGGCAATTCATCGAAAATGCAACCTAGTTCAGAAAACTGCCGGAAGGAATAAGATTGCTGCATCAATGCAGCATCAGAACGCATGGCTCCTGCCATGAGTGGCTCCGTCGCAGACATTCAATAAGTCTTCCTAAGTCGAGACAGTAACCGGAAACCGTCGTTGGCATGTCCTATTCCGGTCACAGTAAAGAGAGAGAGAATAGGTGTCGGTTGCTACGCGAAGAAAGCAAGACTTGCAAGAGAGCTGTGGCTTGTTTTCACAGTATTATGTATCGGTTTTTTTAAGGCATGGTGTGCCGGGAAATAGAAGAGAGGTGGCACTTTTTGATTCCATGACCACCAGTGACATGGGATCTTCCTGGAACTTGATTCTGGCAATGACATGTGGGACTTGCGACGCCAGGTTTTAGAGTTTTACATACGTGGCAGTTGAGGGGCTATATTGCATGGAGATTTCGGGTTTTCGGTTGTCACGGGAAGCTTTGAAGTGAGTCGCTTTATTTTTTTAATCTTGATATTCAGAAATTTAATGCAAAAATATTTTTTTAAAATTTTAAAAGTATTTAGAGATTCATCCTCTACAATTTCACTTATTTTATATAATATTTTAAATTGAAGAATATGGGGTCAAATTTTAATTGGTAGAAATGAATAGGCAAAATGACAGAATTAACCCTACACCGTTTTGGACATTTCTTGTTGCTCTTATGTTATGAAAGAAAAGAAAGGTGAGGGTAATTTGGTGAAGTATAAGTATAATGACAGAATCACTTGGAGAATATCCTAATATTTATGCTGAGATCAGAACTAGGAAAGGAATATGCTAAAGGAGCCGTGCCAATGCCATTACCCACACATGCCCCGCCATTGTTTCATTAATGTATGGTAGTTTTATGATTATATATGCCACTCAAAAGATTGCAAAACACTTATGTGGGAAATTTTTTTCACACTTTTGAGTCGTGCACGATTTGATCATCTTGCTTATTAAATACTTGTGGATAACTATAATGCATATCTGAAAAAGAGTAAGTTATATGTTTCATTCAAACAATCACAATTCCAATTTCAAACCCATAATCGGACTGGATGAAACCAGACAGGATGGGAACTTCAAGAACCAGAATCATTACTAGCCGGACCAAGGGACCGTTCCTCAACAGTTGCTTTTTCCCGGCATAAGATTTTTCTGCAGAAAACGTAACGAGTGATAGAGATATTCAGGCAATGGAGTCAATAATGGTGTTTGTCCTATTAAGGAATGAGGTTCATAATGCAGAAAAGGATATTCAAGGATTGCCACTTGCAAGTTGCAGCCATAATTTAGAGCACATAAAGGCATCAACTAAATACACAAAAAGAATATTCAGTGGTCAAATAATTTATAATTTTGTTGTTGAATTGAATCAGTTATCCCTGATATACAGGAGTTCCACATTCACATAACTTGGACAAGCCAGACTTCAAACTAGGCTTAGACAGACACTATACCCTTTATTCAGAGTATCTTTATCTCTTCTCTTGTACTCAAGCCTTGTAGAGAATTTTAATACAAGACAAGAAAAGTATATTTCTTTTGATGCTTTATTCTAAATCAAGATGCTTAAGGACGGAACCCATAATTGATTAACAAAACTTTAATAAGTCCCTTGCGTTGCCTAAGGAACAATCAAGTTAGCTGGTTCCATTTCCTGCAACTAACACTAGCTACTTTAGTCCCATCATCATAAATCTGGGATGCCTCTTGCCGCCATATTGCTCAAACTTAACATATTTTCTTCCAATATTCTGTCATGGTTCTCGCCAACAAAGCTTGTAAATGTAAAACAAAGAACATTTGGGATAGATAAAGATCTCTAGGCATAAAGTATTTCCCAATCTTTGATTCATATACACATGATAATGAACTATAGACCCAGTGTGTACTAAGAATACAATTCTCCAGGATCATGATGATAGCTTATACGTATTAATATAATGGAAGCTGCCAGCACAAATCAGTTGATATAACTAGTCATGTATTCATGTCTTCTTCGGTATTACAAAAGCAAAGCAAGAAAGGCAAGGCAAGGCAATGCATATAAGAAGAAATATGCAAAAGGTTTTTCATGTAATTTTGCATTCTACCTCATCAACTTACCTCCGTAGTTCCTTAAAATGATATTTACATTCTGAAAACCATAGCAATCTAAATAAGCAGAACTACCAGGAACTGTTGTTTCCAAGTTGCAGTAAAATATCAGGTGAAGCTCCAGTTTCGACATACACAGTGAACCTTGGAAAGTGCCGCCATATAATCATTAGACCTGGAATAAGCAATGCATAATAGGTTTGTAATGTTATATATGATTGCAGACTATTAAATGTAGGCAGATTCTGAATTTACACCTTTGTCCATAAGGAGACATGCATGCTGCAACTATATGAAACTTGGCTGCATCAGGTTTATTCTGTAAAAGTAAAAAATGGATCCATATTTCCATAAAATGATCGAGCATAATCTAATATCAACATGCAATCTTTCATGGACCTCCAATGCAACATGTCATATGACCTATCACTAATACTTTGTAATGCTTCTGACAAATACAACTTTGTTCATCAATAATATGGTGCACTACATATTTCAGACTTCACTATAAAACACTCAGCAAAATAAAATGAAGTGTAGGTGAAGAAAGAACTTTTATTAAAATGTACAATAACAGATGTAAATGAAGATCTTATGAAATTCAAAAGGTGATTAAGTATGACATCAGTAAAGACCCTTCTATATTATCTATTAAGAGAGGAAAGAAGCTTGCTTAAAAATTACAAGGAATTTTGTGCCATTTCTTTATTCTTTGTCTTTTGCTCCCCAAATATGTTGAACTTTATTGAGAAACAAAAACAAGAACTGGAAGTGTTGGATTTTAAGATGGACCATCAGTAAAGAGTCTTATATTTCTTCTACATGTATATAGTTGGACCATTACTTTTCCCTTCAAACTAGGAGAAGATACTTCATCATAGGTGGTCTTGTATTCTTTTTTTCCTTAACGGCCAAAAAAAATGAGAAATTCCCCAACTATATTTCTTCTATTTTTAGTCTGTCAATTTAATGAAAGGCTATATGGTCATGACAGAAACAATATTTGAAAAGAAAGAATTAATAAATAAAACGATAGTTAGAGGTTGAGAACAAACCTCGGATTCATGATATAACCCAGCATACAAAGAAGCATAGAAATATTCATTCTCTGGGCCATTTGAAAATGTCGTGACAAGCTAGATAGAAAAATTCATTGCATTAGCCAGATGCAACTCTTAGACAAATGCAAGCAGACAGAGTTACAATCAAGTGCACTCAAAGGTAACCAGTAAAGAATCTATTAAATTTGGTATTTCTTTCTTCATCAACAGCCCTTTTTTACTTTTCTAATTCACAGTATTTCCTTGAAGAGAGATATATATATATTTATATTAAAATTTGTCTGGAAATGCAATGATTGCTCAGAAGGAGATATTTGATGGACTAGAGCATCTACAAGGACATGAAAATCATTAGGAATGGGGTTAGAAACTTTATGACTAATACAAAAAACAAACATTTGAAGTGGGGTAACTGGTTCAACCTTTTCTGGATCACCTCCATCTTTAAACATGTTATATGCATTCCGCATGACAGGTCGTGGATCTCTGCCAACCTGCATTCAGCAAGCAAACAATTGAATGGATTGTATTTGCATTGAACTCTTCTCTTATAAACATGATATTAGATGAACACTGTATGAAGCCAGCCAGTAATGCGAGGTCAATATCTGTTTTGTGATAAAATGTAGCAAGTTTATTTGTGCAGCATGTATAGGCATGCCCAGTTCAAAGAATAGCTAGTAAGAATTTGGCATACTCACTGAAAGTCATGTCTAAGGAAGCTTCCATCAGTAGATGATAAGGTGAGGTAAAATTATTCAACATTTTCCATTTACCAAGGTTCTATAGTGAATTCTATGGTTAGTTCTTGATCAACATACCTCAAGAAATCGCTTCCTGGCCTCATCAACTCCATACAACTGAGCTTCACAAAGAAAGCACCATATTGACTCCTCCGTATCATTTGGATTTTGTGCAACATCTAATCGAAACTGCTCTGCTCCTTCTTCGAATCTATTGATTGGGGAATACTGAATATGCTCTCTCGAAATGCTCAGGAAATAAAAAAAATTGGTTGCAGAGAAAATTGCATATATAGAAAAAGGTAAAAAAATCGCACATTTCCTTCAACACCAATGGCCAGCTAGTTGCATCAGGCTTTCCCAAAAAGCAAGTTTCCAAATTAGGAATATTTCAATGGTTTTTCCTCTCATTAATTTTCTCAGGAATAAAATAACTTGACATCAAAGAAAAATAAGCAAGATCAAGAATGAGCACCTATCCAGATAGTAAAGAGATAGCCCCCTTTGCCAAAGATCTAAATACAAGTGACCAAATAGTATCATTGTTACACTTAGAATCAAAATTCTTACCAAACCACAAAAATAGGTAATAAAAGACTTAGAATTCAGAAACCTACAAGCCCTTTGACGAGGATCCAACTCTATTGCCTTATCGAATTCCGCTAAGGACCCCAAGACATCACCCTTCGTAACAACAAAACATTATTAAATTAAACAAAACAAACCGTGAAGGAGCGAGGCATTTATGCTGCTAAATCACTCAAATTGTACCTGTCTAAAGAGTAACATTCCGCGTTTAATCGCAACAACGGCTTCACGGGCATTGTTCCCGCCTGTTAAAGCATCCCAAATGCCAGACACAGCAGGGAGAAACAATCTTCTAGAAAAGCTTGGTAATAGGTGCTGAAGATTGTGAATACTTGAATGACTTGTGCTAAAGAACCGCGAGCTGGTCTTGGTTCTGAGTGGATTTGGAAGTACAAGTGAAGAGGTGGGGGAGGAGGAACAACATGAGGCGGAGGGTATGAGGACTGTAGTAGGTTTGGGGTTCTGGGATAGCGCCATTGAAGTGAAAGGAGGAATTGAAATGTGCAAACGGGAAATTTGAGAATTGAAGCAAGTTGAGCCTTGGTGGGTTAAAAATAGCAAGATTGAGAAGGCGCCAAAAAGGTAAACAGTGAAGTGATTCCGTGGTTAGGACTCGCACAGGAGAGGTTGGATTTGGGCTTTCATGAGATCTCAAAATAAATGATTGGGTTAGGGTCGATGGGCTTGGGTCGGGTCCAGTACAGTTCTGATTTAACACAATCCTACAATTTGGTTAAAATAAAATAAAAAAAA
>CAOGCB010583109.1:0-23313 GCA_948266635.1 Cnidoscolus chayamansa | reverse complement strand
TCAAGTGAAATTTGTATGTCAACAATCAATATATAAATTACATTTGAAGAAACACAACAACAATCAACATTTCTAAGAAAAAAAAAACTTGCATGTCAATAAGCCAAAGTCTAACCGTTCATGCCAAAATCCTAATTTTATTAACTTGTTTCACAACATCCTTAAAAAATATGAATAAAATAAATATTGCATTTTTTTTCTTACCAGAAATATTATTGTCAACCATTATAACTTTTTGTGGAAACTTCTTTGTGGTCTCCTTCAACTCAATAAAATATCCACTTTGCATTGATTTCTTCGCTTTTTCTGGTCCCTTTCTTTCAACTAAAGACAAATGAAAACTCGCAATCACACAATACTAAATTCTGAGAGGGACAAAAGATGATGTAAATGGGTTACTCGACTTAAAAGGATGAAAGTGACACTAGATTTACCGTCGAAATTCTTTTTAAGAAGAATGAAAGTGGGTCACACGATTCACAGTTGCGATTTTGTTAAGAGAGATGAATATGAGTCACTCGATTCATAGTTGCGATTTTGTGAAGAAAATGGATAATTGGATTTTTGGAGTGATGAGGAAAATCGTAAATCGTAAGTGTTGAGGAAAGAGAAGAGACAATAAAGAGAAAAGATGTGGCATGAGAGAGGAGAGAAAATAGATTAGTCACTTTTTACGTCAACAAGCCACACCATCTTATTACTGAAAAAATCGATGGTTACAAGTAATTAGAATTTTTATATTATAAAATTTAAAATTAATAAATTTTTATTATTATATTTTGAAATTTAAAGACCATATTATTATAATTCAAACTGGATAATTTACCCTTTTAGTTTTTTAAGGAAGAGATCGATCAAAATGACGTTGTGTAGTGGTGGTTCCTTCTGAGTAGCCTAATCTTAGTAACGACGTCGTATAATTATAGTCGGCTTGGTTTGGTTGGATGAATTGAATCTATTACTAACCCAGCTACGGGTGTCGCTGAACTGTCGTTTCGTCGTTGGATTAGGATGATTTTATATTCCCGAATTGCTCTTCAGTGCCGGGAGTAGGCACCGATTCCTCTCCTTCACCGCCAATTTCTCATTAATCGCACATAAAACCCTAGCTTTCGTTATTTTCGGCCTAAATTTTTCGCAGTACCCTTCGTCTACTTAGTCACTCATCCACCAATCATCTCCCATTCTCTTATTCCTCGGGGCAAATTTTATAGCTACCAGGTCATTGAATGTCTAGGAGATCAAGGTCGTTGCTAAATTGGATCTGCTTGTCCTTTTCCTTTTGGTGTGTAAGTTAACTCGGTCATTTGGTTGATTGCTTCAAATATGATGTCTTGTTTGTTTTGAACATGAGCGACGAAATTGAGAAACGAATTCATCTTCTTGTAGTTTGAGTTTGCATATTTACTCTGCTTTAGGCAACAACACGTCATTTGTTGCTGGCGGTGCGCGTTTATATTATCCTGCAGCTCTCGTACCCCACCTTAGCCTTTTGTGTTATGTGGGGAAATTTGTACTTTTGTTCTTTGATAATCTGGTTTTGAGGAGAGTTAGGATTTACACTTGATTCCGCGTTTCCGAAGTTCTTAGCTCGGGGTTCTTCTCTTTCTCACTTTCCCTAAATGTTCATTGTGTCAGCTACTCCATTTTATGATCTTCCCTTTGAATATTTGTGCAATAGTCTTCTGACTCCCACATATCAATAGATTTGGCACTTTAAATCCTCTCCTTGTGCGCAAGTTTGCTTTATGGGACACAGTTTATTATTTTCATCAGGTATGCTTCTCTTTGCCTGGAAAGTCCATCACTTTTTATTCATTTTACTAACTTGTTTGATTTTGGTCTTAGCATGATTCTATTTATGTTGCATTGAAATCCTTTGAAATTTAGAAATTTGTGTAATTGAGCAAAAAAAAAAAAAAAAGACAAATCTTCTTTAGGGGAAGGGAACGGAAGAAAGTGGGGCTAGCTTTTGAAATTTTGCTAGAGATATATAGAGAAAGTGTTAGTAGAGAGGTCCTGTAGATCTGTCCATAGTAGAACCGTGAAGCATTTTTTCAATAGAAACATGTCTCTTCAATCATTTTGACTACTATCCTTTGTCTTTGATAATTTCTCCTGCAAAATTATTACCTTCCTAATAAACTTCAGGGAGGTCACAACTATAATACAAACAGCTATAGCAAACTGCAGCATCCCATCTTGTGAGACACTTACGGCAAAATCGGTTATGCAAAAACCATGGGAGATGGGAACACCGCAACCAACAATAGAAGCATCACATCTAACTCCAACAACAATGAGAAGCCAGAATGGCTGCAACAGTACAATCTGATTGGCAAGATTGGTGAAGGCACTTATGGTCTTGTGTTCCTGGCAAAAACGAAGTCTCCTACAAATCGTGGGAAATCCATTGCCATCAAGAAATTCAAGCAGTCCAAGGATGGAGATGGTGTCTCCCCTACTGCCATCCGTGAAATCATGTTGCTTAGGGAGATTTCCCATGAAAATGTTGTGAAGCTTGTGAATGTGCACATTAATCATGCTGATATGTCTCTGTATCTGGCTTTTGATTATGCTGAACATGATCTTTATGAAATCATTAGGCATCACAGAGATAAGGGTTCCCATGGTATTAATCAATATACAGTGAAATCATTGCTGTGGCAACTGCTTAATGGACTGAACTATCTTCATAGTAATTGGATCATACATCGAGATCTCAAGCCATCAAATATCCTTGTTATGGGTGAGGGAGATGAACACGGGGTTGTCAAAATTGCCGATTTTGGGCTTGCAAGAATATATCAAGCTCCCTTGAAGCCATTATCTGATAATGGTGTTGTGGTAACCATTTGGTATCGTGCACCTGAGTTGCTTCTTGGAGCAAAGCATTATACGAGTGCTGTTGATATGTGGGCTGTCGGATGCATTTTTGCTGAACTCTTAACTTTGAAGCCACTTTTTCAAGGAGCAGAAGCCAAATCCGTGCCAAATCCTTTCCAGTTAGATCAATTGGACAAGATATTTAAGGTCTTGGGCCATCCTACAGTCGAGAAGTGGCCAACACTCGCAAATCTTCCACATTGGCAATCAGATTTGCAACATATCCAAGGGCACAAGTATGAGAATACAGGACTGCATAATGTCGTGCATCTCTCTCCTAAAAGTGCTCCATATGATCTCCTATCTAAGATGCTTGAATATGATCCTCGAAAGCGGATAACTGCAGCACAGGCTCTAGAGCATGAGTATTTTCGGATTGAACCTCTACCAGGACGTAATGCCCTGGTGCCATCTCAACCTGGAGAAAAGGTGATTAACTATCCTACTCGTCCAGTAGATACAAATACAGATTTTGAAGGAACAACTAGTCTTCAGCCCCCACAGCCAGTATCATCTGGAAATGCTGTTTCTGGAGGTATGCCAGGTGCTCATGGAGTGGCAAACAGATCTGCTTCTCGGCCAATGCAAATGGGCATGCAGAGAATGCAACCTCAGGTCATGGCCACTTACAATATGGCTCAGGCAGGGATTGGAGGTGCAATGAATCCAGCTGGCATACCATTGCCACGTGGTGTTGCTGGCCAGCCCCATCAGCAGCAACATTTACGGAGGAAAGACCCACCAGGAATGGGGTCTGGATACCCTCCACAACAGAAATCCAGGCGCCAATAAGCAAATGGCGATTGATTGTGAGCTGCAAGTCAACTTCTACTGGAGCGCGATCCTACCTCTTTAGCAGCACATCGAAGGAGTCGAAGGTTTTTCAACCATGCCAAGTATTGTGACTATTGGTCAGGGCACAGGTGCTGTATGTATTAGAGCTTTTCCCTACTTGGAAGCCTCATCTGTGCTTGACGTTTACAATTATTATTGTTTGCTAGAAAGGCTCTTCCATTTTTTATTTTTATGTTCTTTTGAAGTGGTATGAGGGCCCCGAACTAAAAAAGCTAATGTTCATTGTATTTATTATTATCATTAGTATTATTGTTATTATTATTTTTTTCTCTATGTGATGTCTGGTGCTATGTATTTAAGTTGTCTTCTTGTATTTTATCATCTTGTGGAAAGCGATAATAGCGTTATTTACCGGAGGTGGTGGTTGTCAATGGGGACAGATGATTGGCTATAATGATTCAGATATCAGCTCTGAGTAAAAAAATTTAAGTTTAATTAGTAGAGATCAGTGGCATTTTCCAAGGAATAATAGTTATTATTAGTCTTGCTTAATCCTTTTCTTAAGTTGTTTCATGTTCATGATATTTTTATATAAGTTATAAAATTTGTTAAAACAACTTTACTAAAAAAAATTTAATGTCGCACACTTCAAATTTCAAAAAAATTGAAATTTTATTACATAAATATTTTTGAAGTTTCGACACAAACATCAGATTTATATAATAAAAGAAATGGAAATTGCAGGGTTGGGCATGTTAATTGGTCGATTTCAACGTACGTCCATTAAAATTTTTGTATTATAAAAATCAAATAATTGTAATTTTCTTTCTTCCTAATACAATTAAGTACGGTATTAATCGCCACTTTACTTTAAAAAGACAGGATCGACATCTTTTAAATATTGGTATGAAAAGCAAACAGTCGATTATTGTGTATACACAGGACCCACCTAGCTGCCCAATAAGCTTATGTTATGAAGTTGTGAGGCTGCATGATGAATAATATAGTTTCATACAAAATAAATTTGGGTAATTTTCCTATTTTTTTTTTTTTTTATAATAATCTTGGATTGAAGTTGAACCCATTAATTTTATCAACAATAATGACACACACGGTCCAAAAACATAACCATCGACAAACCAAAAGACAAGTGGGTTCGGTAGCCCACAGCCAGAGAGTAGTTATAGCCATTTTCCCACAAGCTAAAGACACAAACAGACACCCAAGTAATAAAAATTCTATTTAAAATCACATTATATTAAATTTTAATTAAATTATAGATTTTATTTTATTTTATTCTTTCTTCTGCTCTCTAATCAGGGTAAGTCTCTCATTCTTGTATTGGTGACTTAAAAAATGTAGATACATAAAAACATCTGCATTGTAAAATAATATAAACAATGATGTAACGCAACAGTGGACTTATCATAACAAAATAAATTAACCATTTTATATACATCAGCTTTTGCTTGGTCTTGACATTTTATATATTTAAATCAAAATTTTTAATTTATTTTGTCATAAAAAAATATAATTTTCATTTAAAATTTTAAATATTTTATTTATCATGATCCAATAATTAATACGGTAAAACTGTTGGGCTATAAATTTATTCATGAATTATTTAAATTTTAATTTAATAAAAAATCGATTTAAATATAATAAAAAAAATAATTTATTATAAAAATATATATTATTTACTAAAGTAAATATCTCAGAAATTTTCTTTTATTTATTTTAGAATTTATAATAATAATCATGAGGGCGTCTGCTAAGTTACTGTAGTCATGGCAGCAGAAAAAAAATACTCATGGCTTTTACGAGCATACATGCTGTGGGATTCCATGGCAAAATGGAATCGCACTCTGCAAATTACAACCAACGTCACACACAACTTTCTCTCTCTACAAAATCATCCATATGCGCACAAATACACATACAGAGTAAGACAACAACACCAACAAAAATAACTCTCCCTAAAGTCATTTTCTTCTTCCCCCATTAGCCTTCCAAGTTATCGAGGAAATGCCTGAACCAGACGACGACAAGTCAAACGATAATCAATCTGTTGGAGGAAACAAGCGAGTCACCCTCATGGATTTGGATCTTGATCTCGATGCTTCTTGGCCCCTCGATCATATCTCTTTTTTTTCTAATCCTTTGTCTCCGCTTCTGCTTTCCTCCTCCGACCAGCCATGCTCTCCTCTATGGGCCTTCTCCGATGCTGACGATGACACGCTTGCTGATTCATCCTCTTCTAACGCTATGCGTCCTCTCCGCTTCTCTGATTATCCAATTTTTCTCACATGTTAGTCATCTCTTCTCTTATTTTTGCTTTTTCCCTGATAGAATTGCTAGTACATATCTCTTAGTTTTAGCTTCTTATTTCAGTGGAATTTCGATTTCAAAGCGGAATTGACTTTACTTCTACTTCTTACCTTGATAAATGTAATCTTAGTGCTTTTTTGTGGACTTTTTGGTTGTGGAGCTTTATATTGCTTCACTT
This sequence comes from Cnidoscolus chayamansa, assembly GCA_948266635.1. Classification (NCBI taxonomy): domain Eukaryota; kingdom Viridiplantae; phylum Streptophyta; class Magnoliopsida; order Malpighiales; family Euphorbiaceae; genus Cnidoscolus; species Cnidoscolus chayamansa. The sequence continues at coordinate 17,126 of CAOGCB010583109.1, read as the reverse complement.
TATCTGGTCTGTTTGTTCTTTTGAATAGGGCTCTTGATCCTAGTTTAGGTTTTGTCATGACTAACGCTGATATATATGATTTCTTATAGCTCCTGTTAAGTTAAACCTTGAGGTGAAGCTATGAAACTGGAATTATGAATTATAATCTCTACTCGTTTTGTTAGAAAGCCGTTCAATAACAAGAAATTTAAAAAAAAAAAAATTGTCCTCTCATATTGATTGTCGTTCCTACCCGTCTTAGTATCTCTGGACACACACACTCTCTCTCTCTCTCTCTCTCTCTCTTTATATATATATATATATATATATTTTTTTTTTTTTCCCATCGCTTGTTTTTGGAGTTTCAAAATCATAACAGGATCTTGTAAAATTAAGCAGCATGGTCTTGCTCATCCTGTTGTTAATTCTAACGTTTAGTAACTTTCACTTTCTTTATGCCATTGCATCTCACCGATCACCATCTGGAAGTTTCAACTTTTTTTTTTTGAGTTGAGGTTTTTAATTAATGCAGGTAATCCCAGTTCACTTGCTGAAAACCATACAGAACATGACGATAAAAGCAAACTTCCTTCTCCACTTCTGGGATTGATGCCTTTTGACAACCCAGATGGATACTATATAATCAAAGAGAGGATGACACAAGCACTTCGAAATTTCAAAGAATCAACTGAACAACATGTTCTGGCTCAGATTTGGGCACCTGTGAAGAAAGGGGCTAGGTATGTACTGACAACTTCAGGGCAACCCTTTGTAATTGACCCTCATAGTAATGGACTCCATCAGTATAGGATGGTTTCTTTGACGTATATGTTCTCAGTGGATGGGGAGATTGAAGGGGAACTTGGACTTCCTGGCCGTGTTTTCCGACAAAAATTGCCAGAGTGGACACCTAATGTGCAGTATTACTCAAGCAAGGAGTATTCACGGCGTGATCATGCTTTACATTACAATGTCCAAGGAAGCTTGGCGTTGCCAGTATTTGAACCATCAGGTCAGTCCTGTGTTGGTATCCTTGAGCTCATAATGACTTCACAGAAGATCAACTATGGACCTGAGGTTGATAAAGTCTGCAAGGCACTTGAGGTTGGGTGTTCTATCCCTTTTATGTTTATTAATTCTAATATTGTGTCCTTGACCGAGATAAACAGTGTTTTAGCTGGGAGATTTCTTTTGGAAAACACTATAATCATGGCTATATGTTTTCTGATAATTTTGTGTGGGCTTTGGTGAAAACTGATATGTTCAAATATCCTTGGTCACATAATTTCAGTTGTTCTGCAGGCAGTAAATTTAAAAAGTTCAGAAATATTGGACCATCCAAATACACAGGTGAGCTCTAACAATATAATGTATATTGAATCTGATATTATTTGTAAACCTGAAATATAAAGGTGGTATTCTTCTTTCATTTTCCCCTTGTTCTCACAGATGTGTACTTGACACTGCTTTTGAACCAGATTTGCAATGAAGGTCGGAAAAATGCACTGGCTGAAATATTGGAGATATTGACAGTGGTTTGTGAAACTCATAAATTAGCTTTGGCTCAGACTTGGGTTCCATGCATGCATCGTAGCGTTCTAGCCTTTGGTGGTGGTTTAAAGAAGCGTTGCACTAGCTTTGATGGTAGTTGCAATGGCCAGGTCTGCATGTCCACAACTGATGTGGCATTCTATATTGTAGACCCTCACATGTGGGGATTTCGGGATGCATGTCTTGAACATCACTTACAGAAGGGTCAAGGTGTTACTGGGAGGGCATTTTTGTCTCACAATGCATGCTTCTGTCCAGACATTACCCAATTCTGCAAGACTGAGTACCCATTAGTTCACTATGCACGAATGTTTGGATTGACCGGATGTTTTGCAATCTGCTTGCGTAGCAGTCATACTGGAGATGATGAATACATTCTTGAATTTTTTTTGCCTCCCAGCATCTCAGACAGTTATCAACAGAAGGCTTTCTTGGGCTCCCTGTTAGCAACAATGAAGCAGCATTTTCAGAGTCTTAAGGTTGCTTCTGGAATGGACCTTGAAGAAGAGAGAGGATTTGTTGAAATCATTCAAACTTCTATGAGTGGGAGGCTTGATTTAAGCCTTGAATGCATTCAAATACCTGAGTCTCCGAAATCTCTCCCTAACATCTATACATTGCCAAAGGAAGGACAGATGGCTCAGCTTGATCCAGTAAAGCATCAGTTGATGATGAACTTGGATGTTGTAGATAATGGAGGCAACACTGGTGAAGCAGAGGGAAGCCACTTTCCTACTTCTCTTCCAGAGAATAAAGGTAACAAAAAGCCATCTGAAAAGAAACGTGGGAAAACTGAGAAGTCAATTAGTCTAGAGGTTCTCCAACAATATTTTTCTGGAAGTCTTAAAGATGCTGCAAAGAGCCTTGGTGGTATGTTCACACATTTATATATCATTGCTTCAATTTTGTTTGTGCCATTTAAGAGGTTGATTTTTTTTTTTTTTAGTGAAAGCTGGATGCTATTTGCTGCAGCATATGAAACAGATTTTTCATATAGAAAATTTTCATTATATTCTACAGTTTGCCCTACTACAATGAAGCGCATCTGCAGGCAGCATGGGATCTCACGTTGGCCATCTCGCAAAATCAACAAGGTTAACCGATCCCTGTCCAAGTTAAAGCGGGTGATTGAATCTGTCCAAGGTGCTGAAGGAACATTGGATTTAACTCCCATTACTACAAGTCCACTTCCCGTTGCTTTTGGTTCTATTTCTTGGCCTTCCAATCTAAATGGTTTCAATAAACAAAACTCACCAAATTCTAAATTCCTTGAACCTAACGATGAAAAGAATGGATCCCCATTGTGCAAAGTGGAAGGAAGTGATGGGCAGAGTGGGGGTGAAGATCTCTTGCTGGCGGGTAGACTATTAAGTCATGAGTTACTGGTCCTGCAAAATGGTTTTTCACCAGAAATCCATCGAGGCTTGAACAGATCCAAAACAGGGAATGTCTCTAGGGAGGAGAGTGCTGGGACTCCAACCTCTCATGGTTCAGGCCAAGGAAGCCCAGCAAATGACAGTGTACCTGCAAGGGATGCATCTATTTCTCCTGTCCATGAACAAGACAATGAAGCAGGATACTCAATATCTGATGCTCTTGTTGCAACAGAAGCTCAAGCACCATTCAGAGAAATGCTAATTGAGGATGCTGGAAGTTCAAAAGACCTGAGAAATCTTTGTCCTTTAGTGGCAGATTCAATTTTAGAGGAGCAGGTCCCCGAATATAGTTGGACAAATCATCCTGGTCCAGATTTCCCTACAACTCAGGCCATGGCTGCTCTAGAACATGCAATGCCACAGGCAACAGCTAGGAGAGAAATGAAATTTGCAACCATAAAGGCAGCATATAGAGAAGATATAATAAGATTCCGAATATGTGTTGGTTCAGGGATTATGGAGTTGAAAGAGGAAGTGGCCAAGAGGGTGAAGTTGGAATTGGGTTCTTTTGACATAAAGTACCTGGATGATGATAATGAGTGGGTTTTGATAGCCTGTGATGCAGACCTGCAGGAGTGTATTGATATTTCAAGATTATCAGGCAGCAATACGATAAGATTGTCGGTTCATGATGTGAATACCAATCTTGGAAGCTCCTGTGAGAGCAATGGTGAGTTGTTATTAGGTTGTAAATATGGGAAGGTTTTTTAGAGTCGTAGGATCTAGGGAAATGGAGATAGATTTTGGTTCCAAGAAATTGCTCCGGTTATAACAAATTTTCCATGGAATTGTAGAAATCTCACCACTTCTCTACGTTGTGAAAGAGTGATCGATTGGGACAAGTCCTTTCCAGTCGCTATGCAAGTAGTGTTTCTCGTAAACTAGTCCCATGCAGTCGCTATATAAGTAGTGTTTCTCGTAAACTAGCATACAAGTCGAAAAACATACGATTTTGTGCTTAGATTAGATGGGTAGGTTTGCGAGGATAGGCCTTACCAACGTCAGGGATGAATAATTATTTTAACGAATTCAACATATAATGTTCATCATCTTGCTTCCTCTGATAAAATTTTGTCGATTCTTTTCCCCCACCCCCAAAAAATTCAAAGATTATCAAAATGACATATCTGATATTGTGAAGCATGAACACTTCATACATGGCTGGCTTACAACAAAATTACATATGGAAAAGATAACCAATCACAAAACAGACTGAGGAAGCAGAAGCCATGGGTAGCTGCTTACACAGCACATTACACCTTTGGTATCTTTCTTACCTTCCCAAATCATGAATAAAAATAATTAATAACCATAGTCGAACTGATACAGTTTCAGTGGCTGGATGGTCTATTGGTTTCAGAAGCAGAGCCATTGAGAGGTGCAGTCTTGGAATCTCCATTCACAACTACTTGAGATAAAGGCATCTCGCTTTTCCCTTCCCTTGCTGCTATTTGCCTCTTTGTAGATTTATAGAACACCCCGTACAGTGCTAGTTGGGCCAACGCAAGCAGTGATCCCAGTCCGTTTGGAATCTAACACGGTAACCATACACATTCCCATTAGACCATATTATATTACTATAAACGGGGAAGATCCTGTCTGCATTATATTAATTACTCCAAGTAATTTATTTTATTTTTTTTATATGCATATATTAAATTATACATATAGAGAGAGAAGAAAGATGCAATTACAAAGATGAAGGGATCGAAACGGATGAAAGCATAAGAAGACCATGCAAGACCATTGGCAAAGGAAGCAAGCGATACGTAGAATGGCATGTACTCCACACTCTTTGTCGTAACCACCAATTTCTTCATTTCAGACCAAAAAAAAAAAAAAACATAAATTAGTAATCTCAGATAAATAATGCCATTTATAGGTGCAAGTCAAACAATCAATATCTGAAAAATTAATTGTTTGTCTTGTAATGTAATAATTAAGTGATGTAATAATTAAGGATAATGTATGAACTTCTTAAAGTTAAAAAAAAAAAAAAGAGATATTTTAAAACACGTAGAACTTTTACTATTGTGGATGGTTCACTTATAAAATTTTTCATTTTAAAAATCTGTATGTTCTCATAAAAAAGAAAAGTGAAATTTATGAATATATATATATATATATGTGTGTGTGTGTGTGTGTGTGTGTGTGTGTGTGTGTGTGTGTGATTTAATTAGGAGACTGACCATGACGGATAACGGCGAAGCGTACATCATAATGTTGAAGCATATGCAGATGAATCCCACGATCATAGATCTCTTCTTGGTGGTGTGGGCTAAAGTTAGGACTAAAGTTGCAAGTCCAGCAACGAAAATAAGCTCCACAAGCACTATTAATATCACTTTAACCCTCTTTTTCTTGTCCGAGTAGACAAGGAACAGGATTATGTACACAAACTCGATCACCGTCCCTGATCCATTTATAGTTATAACCAGCAAGCTATTGGGGTGCACCAGTGGCAGCCCATACAACACCCATACCATGCAGTTCACCAGGGTGGCAAGGTATGGTACTGGCGAGTACTGCTCCACTTCTTTTCTCTTCCATATTTTCACAAAGGTTGGCCTGTAATATTCATAAAAAAATAATAAAAAAAAAACAACGATGAGATTCACTTTCTGAAAGATAATACAGCAAATTTTTATGCGTGTTAATCGATTTCTAGTTGAGACGTTCTTGTTATATCCCACAATATCAACAGCTTCCCTTTAATTCATTTCTTGGGGATAAGCAGGATCAATTTCTGTTCTTGAGAATTATAGTCCACCTTCAGTCTTTTGAATGTTTACTGTATCATCCATCTTTCTTCTCGTAGCATTTCCTTTATAAATAAATGTATATATTTGTGTGTGTGTGTGTTTTCTTTTGCTGTCTCTCCAAATGAAACTAACAATCACCCAAAGCTTACACTGGCGAAAAGAACAAGAAAAGAGCGATGATGTTTCCTGCAAAGAAAGAACCATGGCCGCATCTGAGAAATTTGACAATGAAAAACAAGAAATTCTGGAGGTTGAAGAAACGAGAAGCATTATATCAATTTGTATCAGTAAACTTGAGGAAGAAAAGAAAAACAAAACCTACCTAAGATACCAAGCAAGTTTCTAGCAGTATCTGAAGAAACCATAGCTATGAGAATTGATGACAAAGAGAAGAGAAAGCCAAAGGAAAAGAATTTGCTTAACTTGACAGAAAGACAGACAAGAGACTCGTATATAAAGGAGAAGCACTGGACGTGGTATTAAGAATATTTGTATTTTCGAATAAAGATGATTACTTTTTTTGAAAAATAATTAAGAACGTCAAGATTATGGAAATTAAAAAAGATCGTCACCTTTATATAACAGGCTTATCTCTGGGAAGTAGAAACAAAATGCAAGCATAGTAACTCAAACAGTAAAAACGCATGGGAAGACTTGGCACAGCATTGAATATATACTTTGAAAACCTTAGCTCAAGTTTCAGAAAGTGAGTGATAGTGTTTTATGCCTTTCTGAGATAAGGGCCAACTGAGAATTGAAGTCCAGTTTGTCCAGTTTTGTTAAAGGTTGAATCTGTGTCAGGTCAGTTTCCTGAGACTATTTAAGGATCAAAGCCTTTTTGAGAAGAGAGTAGACAACCTGTTTTGAATTAAAAGACTTGTTTGAATTTGAACATTTTGGAAAGGGTAACTGTAGATTTTTAATATTTCCAGGCCCCATTCATTTATTATCCCTCTCGACCACTGCATGCCAATCCCACTTCCAAGCTCTCCTCAGCTTCAACAGTTACTTGAATTTAGTTTGATCAAATTTAACATATGATCAATTTGATTTTATTTTTTTAATTACAGAGTTGGGTTCATCTTTCAAACTAGATCACATCCAAATCTACTACAAGTTGTTCATAAATTCAAGAAAGAAAAGAAAGTTTCTTGTATGAAATAGTAAATAATTTTAGGAAATGTAGAACTGGTAACTGTGAGGAGAAGGCAGGTAGATCATGGTTGGAATGTGAGAGGGGCATGCTATTGGTGTTGGCTATCAGATTATCATCTCATCTCTCCACCATTTTCCTTTAGCTTTCTTTGTTTACTGCACTATACAAAATCATTAATCCAATCTTATGCATAATTACATGTTACAAATTTAAGTGTTTAATAGATCATAATTTTTATTTATATGTTTATTATATAATTAAAATGTAAATGTAGCATATAAATTTTGGATTAATGAAGAGTGTGTGTGTGTATATATATATGTATAGGTATTTTGCTTTCTGGGTTTTAATTCAATGTTTTGAGAAATATACTTAAGTTTATGGGTTTTTTTTTTAATACTCCCACTAACATTCTAACGAAATAACATACTGCTTTCTTTATTATTCGAATATATTAAAGAAGTTACAGTAAGAGTACATTTTTAAAAGAAAAAGCATAAAAGCTTGCTGGTGCAAGAAATGAAAGATGTTATATTCGAATATATGAAATATTGCAATGATTATCAGATATAATAAAATCACGGTAGAAGAAATAATGTATTCGAATAATAGCATAAATGAAAAGACATTTATATGCGAACATACTAGATATTTCTTCAATCATCAAATATAATAAAAGCATACACAGAGAGGACGAACTTATACCAGCAGGAGCCATTTTCATTTGCTGTTGATAGTCGTTATTGCAGCAAGAGGAATCAAGCTTTTTATTTTTATTTTCAAACAGGGAAGGTCACCAATGCACTAGAAGTTGTCAAATTACTCACGTTTCCCATAAATCAATGTGGCCATGATGATACATTCAGTGATAAATATTTGAAGTTCCCTTTGTTCCTTCACTATGCAACTCGCATTTGTTCTCTGATGAGGACCTTTTTCCCTGTAACAAGATAGTGCATGCATATGCATTCCTGTCAATATAACCACCAATGAACATCTTACATGAAGATGTTCTTTCTGTCTATTGAATCACTATCCGATGTGGACACTCTTTTTCTTTCTTCACGTTTGACACATTTAGATAGTGAAAAGAAAGTGAAGCTGAATTGTTAACTATGTGTCAAGACTGAGTTGTAGTGGGTTGGCTGTTGCAAAATTCAAACGCAAGAATGGAAATAGTTGAAGAATGAGGACATTGTAGAAGTCACGCAAATCCTTGCAATTAAGGTAAACGTCCGACTTGGCAACCGACCGTTTCAGTGGGTTGTTAACTAAAGAAACAAGTTCCATTTTCTTTCTTGTTCTGTCTTCTGTTTTTTTCTATACAGAGACTAACCTGTTTGCTCTTATGAAGAGTCCATAATACATTGGAATATATGTAACTTTATATGTTAATTTATAACCATCGGTGATAAACTGGTCTGGTCGAGGGAATAATCAGAATTATGAAGAAGACGACATGGGTTGTTACAGCGCCCAAATCAAGACTAGTGCAGAATTATGTGCCTTCTGTATTGGGGGTCAAAAACAAACAAGGTTCAAGAAATGAAGATCACCGGCCACCACAACAGTCAGAATAAGAATCCCATACAATTTGGTAACCTTCTCCCTCTCTCCTTGTATGGGAGAGTTGGGATGCTTGGAAGACATGAAAATAGCGAGTCCTCAATAAAACTTCTAATATTTATCTGCCCCCAAGCTCAACCGACCAAATTGTTGGATGAAGGACAGCCTGGACTCTTGAATGAAATACTAATCAATAATGCAAGTATATTGATAAGATTCGTTGGCATGTTGGATCATTGGGGAATGGATTCGTACATGATAAATATGACAGGCTCGATAACTCTTGGACAAAATATACAAAGAAACTGGATAACATAGATGATCATTATGTCCACAGCAGAGGGGTGTAAGTTTCTTGCTGCCATTGATCAATTTCCATCTCCTGGAGGACTGGTGATCAGCGGCTTAATACCTAAAAGATGCGGATTACAATGAACAGGATGCCACAAAGAAGAGCTCAAGAAAACTTTTAAAGCTATTCTTCCAGTTCTCATGCTAAAAACTATAGCCTCCTACTCCTTGAGTAAACGAGCAGGATCCCTCAATCTTGCTTGAATGATACATAAAAATAACTAAATAAATAAATAAAATCAGAATATTTTCAAAATTTATTTGCTCAATTGAACATTCTTCTTCTCAGTGAACATCGTCTGTCCCAACACAGACATACAATGCAAACAATTAAATGTGAAACAAATCAGATCTCAAAGCTCAGGAAACAGCAGAATGCACCAGATACAACAATGACACTATACATGAAATTCTATGTTACAGAATGTGCACGTGTAGATAAATATGAGAAATTAATACTTGCTCAAATTCTAAAACCCAGGCCAGGCCACCTCTTTCCTGATTCCTTTTTGTTTCTCTTTGAGTTGTTATCTATAAGATTTCCCAGTGATTTTGCCTTTTTGTTGCGAGCCCTGCCTGCTTCTTTCAGAAGTTCAGCTAGCCTATTCTTCTCATCTTCGAAATCAGGATTTGCAATCCCAAGCTGTTCCTCTCTTAATTTAAGAACATATTCCAAGTTCTCAATTGCATCATCAACCCTGTAATCAAACAGAATCGAACATCAGATAATAGAAATTAAGAGTAAATAAATATTAGCTCAAAGAAGCCTAAGAATGTGAAAATAAAGAAACCTTTAGTTTAAGAACATATTCCATGCCTAAATAGTTTCCCCAACGAAACTTTCTGATTAATAATAATAGAAACCTAAACTTCTTAATTGTAATAAAAGAAATCTGACAAAAGATATTGTTTTTACAAAAAGAAAATCAAAATGATTTCTACATTTAGGTTTTCCTAGACTCCATCGACTATGCAATTAAAGAAAACTGCAAACAAAGCAAGAATAAGTAATATCACAACAGCGCCCAAGATCAAGCAATCTCCAAATAGAATTCCTCTACAGGAAGGGGAAGAAATCCTTGATGAGGACAATTCAATCACAATATACAATAAGCATACGCTAGAATTTCAAGTAAAAGCAGTCATACAAAGATATAATACCTCCCCATAGCATCATAGGTTGCTGCAAGATTGCTATATACTCCAAGAGTATCTTGATTACAAGGGCCACACTCCTGCTCCAGGACCCCTCTTGCTTCTTCAAACAACTCAGCAGCCTCATCTACCTTGAACAGCTGTACACAAGCCAGTCCCATCTGGTTCAGGACAACACCAAAGAAGGCTGACTTCCTCTCCCCACTGGCTCTAAGTTTTGTTACAGCACTCTCAAATGAGTTTCTTGCTTCTTCATATCTCCCAACCATGTAAAACATCACTCCCATCCGTGCTTCTATTCCTGCAATAGTGCTTTGCTGCCCTGGTTTATCCTCCAACAATTTCATGGCCTTCTGCAAGAGCTTCAATGCCTCCTCAGGCTCATCTACAGACTCATAAATAGCTGAAACCTCGGTCAGTCCACCAGCAATTTCTTCTGCTGTGGTTCCAGGCACAGGTTTCGCATATATCCTCAGAGCATTTTCACAATAAGACTTTGATTCTCTGAGCTTTCCTGTCCTGTTGTACAAGTCCGCAAGGCGCACAAAGACGGAGGCAACAGAAGGGTGGTTGTCACCCTTTGATGACTTGAAGACAGTGAGTGCCTTTTGGTAAGAGAAGATGGCCTCATCAAAGCGGCAAAGAGACATGTAAATGTTTCCAATGCTGACATCAATTGCAGCAACTTCATTATCTTGTCCATTTGCAATCATTGCCATACTGGCAAGAACAAGGTGCTCAAGAGCTGATTCATAATCTCCCTTTGCCTCACATATGAGGGCCATCAGTCGACGGTCAGCTGCCTCTTCAATAGATGCTGGTTCACTATGAGCACCATGAATTTCAAGAGTTTTCTTGCACAGGTCTTCTGCTTTATCAAAGTTCATAGCTTGTACATTGGCCTCAGCTAGATACCTAGCATTTTCCAAATTATTAACTGAAATTAGTTTAATGAAATGTTAAAATAAGCATTCTCATTATAAACATGTTACAGCTATCATGCAGATCACTTAAGATGGAAGATATTAAAATGTAGCATCAAAAATATCTGAAGAAAAATTAAATATATTAAACGTCTCTAATATCATTCAGTCACATAATTCTTCTATAGGTTGATAATCATTTGGTAAAATACATTAAAAAAAAAGGGCTGCAATTTTCCATCCCAATATTTAGATTAAGACCGATCTCTCATGCCAAACTTCTTAGTTAGTCCAAAAAATTGCATCAGCAGTCAAACTTTGTGTCCACTTGCATGTTTATGTAGCGTAATATATATAGCTATACGTGCATAAATGCATAGATATAGACACGGACATCAAGGAATGGATTTGAAAACATAAATACTATGAGAATGAATATGGATGAACACGAATATCTAGATTCAAAAACATTCATTAGCAGTGTCAGAAGTTTCAATAATTCGTGGATGACAACTATTGACTTTCAGCTAATAAAAGGAGGGGGAGGGGTAAATACACAAAATTTTCCTAATTTAGCTAATAACAGCAAAATTTCAGCTAATGCTTACCCAAAATAACTCAAGTCATGATAAACTTACTCCAAATAGTCATATTAATAAACCCAACATACTAAACACACAATAAACCTACAAAAACACAAAAAGTCCAAGTCTTCCAACATAAACAAAGCTACACATCTACAAACCTGCAAGTCTCCCCAACTCTGGGATCTGTCTCTCCCAAAGCCTCGATCTGAATCTTAAGCCCCTCCTCATAAGCGTCAATAGACTTATCGACCTGTCCAAGCATCGAGTACGTATCCCCCAACTGCATATACCCAGAAAACGCAGCAAGTGCGTGATCCATCCCTTTAGACAAATCGGGCACCGTAATGGCCCTCTCGAGAGCGGGCACGGCCTCGTCGAATCTTCCTAGACTGCAATAGATAGCAGCGAGCACGTGCAGGCTCATAACGAGGTCCAAACTCGGTTCCCCATCGACGGCACATCGCTCAAAAGACTTAGATGCACGAATTGCGTAATCTAGAGCCTTAGCGGGGCCCTCCCCGGACGCAATGGTATCACGGGCGACCTTCAGCAGGAAAGGACCGAGATCCGGGTTGTCAAGGGAGGCGTCAGAAAGAAGGAGCGGGTTGGGGGAATCGGGCGGGGGTTTCTTAGCGGAGCGGGTGGGGGAAGGTTTAGATCGAGAAGGGGATGGAGACGGAGGCTTTTTGTTGGGCGTTCTGGGTTCGGGTCGAGGCTGAGGCGGAGGCTGGGATTGGGGTTGGATATCGGCAACGGAGATGCGGAGAGGGGGTGCCTCGGGCGGCGTCTTGATCGAGACAAGACCCGGCATCGGCTCTTTTGGGTATGTTTGGGACCGGAGATCGATGAAAGAGTTACAGAGAAAGAAATAAGAGAGAGAGAGAGAGAGAGAGAGATTAAGGGAGGGGATTTAGCATTTAGGTCGGTAGGGACAGCCTACCATAAAAGGAACTGACAGGAAAGCTTCAGCCTCCAGACGACACACACTCTCTCCCTCTCTTCTCGCTGTCTCTGCTGCATCTCTCTCTATCTCTCTCTCCTGCCACTGCTATGGCTACTGCCCACCACAATGGACAAAATGGTAAAAAATTTTAGGATTGTCGTTTTTTATGTGCTTCACTGGCTTGTACCCATTTGATAAATGCAATGGTTACTTCCTTACAGTGTTTATTAAAATTTTATGAAGCTCCCATAAAGTTAAAACTAATAAATTTAAAATTAATAAATAATTTTAATTAAATCTGAAATTTTATGGAGTTGTGAGTTTTGAATTGACAAGAGGGAGGCTTTCTGCTATGATTTTTGAACTTGTTGTGGGGTCTTACACGTCAGCGTTTGGGACAATACCATTTGGAAGTTGGAACCCAGTTATATGGATGGATCGCATTGCATTTTCTTGCATAAAATTTTTGTAATGAGTTTCTATCTCATCCATTTATGAATATGGAAATTATCCTCTCATTCATCAATAAATATTTGAATATTTCTATCAACCAACTACACTATATCAAGAAAGATAAGATGAGCAAAAGCATATATTCATAAGGACGATAACTACAAAGAGTTTCTCATTTATTCATAGTAACAATCCATCCACTCTTAAAATACAATACAAGCTCTCATAATCTTGTAAACTATCATTGAGCTCCTTGATGGTCTGCTCTCTCCATAGAAAGTGCTAGTGTTTATTTCTTTATGGCATTGATGCTTTAGGCAAAGAAAAGTAGATACCACATAGTTCAGCGGTTGCCACCACTAGGTTTTCCACCCTTTGACGGATCATGTTTGATATTAGCCCCCTCCTTTTCGTAGTCCAACATAGCATCAAGGTCTATGAGTTTTCTCATCTTCATTTCACCAGTAATTCCCTGCATATAAAAACAAACTGTAATCTTTCTAAGGTTTAAACATTAGTTATCACCTCATCAATATCCATTCAATTACCTCACTTTGTGGCTCTGCATACTGCATGCCTTGTGCAACTCCCAAAACTTGGCCTACAACAGAATGAAATGGAAACCATATGTTATTCATTAATAATTATCCTGCAAGCAAAATGATATATTCTGGGGAGAACTGTCTCACCAATGGACAAATGGATGAAGACGAAGAGGAGAATGACAGCTAAGGCCTTGGTACGAGAACCAGCCATGGGAAATTGTTGTGATTGCTGGTTGCCGGATAGGGTTATAAAGAGGAGCGATGTGTTGGATTTATATTGGGTGAAAAAGAAGACAGATCCATATAAACTATTAATCCATGATGCTGGGTGCAACCAGTACTCAAAAGCTTTGTAGAATGATGGCTGAAAATGCAATACCCATTAGCGAACACAAACAAAACAAAGTCAACTAGCAATCATTTCTGTCACCTCAGGGATCCAAGGCTTTGCCTCCTGTCCTCCAAAAGCTTTTGCTGGGTAATAATCTATATACCTTTGCATGGCTCAAGCTCTACCAATACATATCCAGCTTGCCTATTGCCTTTATTTGTTTAATCTCTCTATTTTTCTCCATTCTTGGCTAGCCTTCGGTTCACTATTTAGCAAAGTGGTGTCTTTATCAACGAGAGACATTAGCATAAAGCCTATTTCTGTTCATTCCACATTTCAATATTTAATGCTTTAATGAATGGTGCTCTTCATCTTCAAACAGAGTATTTATACTTAATAAATCATGATGGGAAGCAAATAACGAAGGATCCTATGCATGAAATCATTGCAGGAGGAATTGGAAGATCAGATTAGGTAAACCAAAAGTAAAGGGCACTCTCAGAATAGACAACACAGGAATCCCAACATTCTATATATGTGCATTAACCATAGTTTACATCGAATATGCTACCTTCAATTGACTAGCTAATGGCAACATAGTTCTTTGTCATGGTGTATTCAAAATGATTTTACATTTACCCACTATTAAAGGCTGTCGACAAGCTCAATTGCAGATTCTAGCACTATATTCACCATTAAAACTGAGAAGCAACTAATTGCCACACACAGTTCCTTCACATTTCCTTTGTTTACCAACAGTGCACAAGACATCCCACATTATATGCAGGCCATGATGAGAGATATGTCCATGCATTCTTCCTCTTGAATAGCAGAGAGCCAGATTTCAATGATTTCAGCGTACGACATTCAAATAATAAGAGGTTAACCATACTGCTGCATCAATTAAAGTATTGAACTAGATTAATGGTCTAAACTATAAATTAGACAAAATAAAATCAGGCATAATCTGGAGAAAAGAGTGTTAACATATGTTAAATAAAGAAAACTGCTCATGATTTTTTACTGTTGAAGTTGCATGCTCACTGTATCATATATAACATTTGTTTTCAGGGTTATATTGTATGGTGATTGACAAGGCTTATCACCTATCTCCCATGTAAGGGGGACCCTAGATAAAGAATATGAAAATTCATCTGCCTCTTATTTTCTTGGCTCTCCCAAATCATGATCTTCAGATGGTGGCAGTCATATCGCAACAAGTCATAGCACCTTCCTTAAGTTGACTACCCAACCTTCCCATCTTTTTCTTCATAAAATTGAATCATTTCCTTTTAGCAAGATTCAATATAAGCTTAACACACCATCTATGCCCTTTTTAGCTTTGTAGAGACAACATTATTCTCAACAGTTCCTTGTCTAGACCATTATTATTTTTGGTTGTGGTTATCAAACCCACCAAGACTTATAACCATGTATGGCAAAAAAAAATCATTTCATACTCAGGTTTGTGCTTTTGAAATTTAGTTACCTTAAACTTCTAATCTGTGTGCTTCTGGTGGATACAAAATTAATCTTTCCTAGGATTTTTCGTTTTCTGGAAAACTGATTGTGAAGTATGTGGCTTTCAGTTAACAGAGGGGTTCTGCGGCTGCATCATACAACTTTTTTGGTTTGCTTTGTTAGCAAGTCATTTGTATGGTAATTAGTTGTACTCTTATCTATCTAATTTTTTTCATTAAGATAAAGAGAGAGAGAGAGAGAGAGAGAGAGAGAAATATGCTTAAAGGTGCCCATATTGGCACGACAACTAAGATTGGCCACATCACTAGACAAAGCAATCCACTGTCTGCATATTCACTTAGCTGGAAGTATTTACCTTTTATGATGACAGGCTACTTTTCATTGTTGAATTTGTGAGCTGTACTATGTATACCTTAAATATTTTGTCTTTATTCTTTATTTTTCAGGGTGTGGCCAGAACATAATGAATCTTGAAAACTCATCTGCATATGATATACAGAGCAATCAGGAGACTATGGGGTTCATGCAACTCAAAAGGCATATGGTTCTCTAAGGTCAAAGCAAATTCACTTAGTTGGGTCCACAGGCTTTATGTTAGCTCAGCAAAAGGCCAACAATCAAAGTTGCACTACAACTGTGGTAATTACAGCATACTAAAAGAGAAACTAGAGGTGATGTAGATTGACTATAATGTTGCTCAATTACTTTGCATTAGAAATTGCCAAACTTGTCTCACAAAGAACTAAGCCTTCACAAGTATCAGCTCTTAAAAAGGCAGTGCAGAGTAAGTTAACCATAAAATCCATAAAATTTACAAGCTCTTAATTAATTATTTGAGAAAATAAAAGGATAGACTAAGAGGCCAATGGAGCTTTCTGTTAAAAGTGAGAAAATTACAAGATTACAAGAAAAGATAGGAAAACCTAGAAGAGCTATCCTTTAATAGAGTGAAAATCACAAGATCCAATTGCCCATCCAGGTTAACGGTTAATCACTCCCTTTTTACCATTTTATGATTAGAAAACCAAGGGCTAGCCAACAGTGACATATAATCTACTGAAATTCATTATTGAATTCGTGAGCTGTATAGGTGTATGTTAAAAGATTATATTTGAAAATGATACCAGGCAAATCCTCCAGCTTATCTGCATTTAATATACAGGAAGATATCAAACAACTAGGTACTAAATAATTCAAGAGGGGCATAACATATTCAACTTGATGCCACAACCACAGGCTTTGGCTTAGCAGAGAGTGCTTGGTCATTCTTTGGCTCAAACACTCAACCAGAGGCGTAGGACTAATTCTAAGTGAAGGGTAACAACCCATGATTTGTAGATTGGTGTTCTCATAAGTTAAAGTTTTAGGATTGCGTGAATTCTGATCATGTCACATAATTGTGGCAAAACAACTAATTGAATTATTAGCAGGCAGAGGATTTTCTTTTGTTGTAAAAGAAGTTGTGAAAGAAACAGAAATTAGCAAAGTCGGTGAAAGGAGTGGCAAAAATCAATGGCTTACCAAGGTGGGTTTGCATCTTGCCTCCACCTGCTTTGACGTAATTTTCCTAAAGCAAGAGGTGGGTAAAAGTGGGTACAAGAGCTTACCCATATGTCGATATTATTTGCGTTGGAAAGAGGTGGGGTAAAGGTGGGTGGAGCATCTTTACTTGCTGCAAGTCACAACCATACGCCGATAACGGGAAAACAGTAAAGGAGCATAGCCATTGTTTTCTTTTTGGACCGATGAAGAGAAGTTTTATAAAATGAAGGTTAAGGCATAAAATAGGTTAATTTAGTATATTGAAAATGTGAGATATTTAAAGGTTTTGCAATATCAAAAATATTTATTTTGTTTAAAAAATATTACTATAAATAAAACATTATTTTAAAAATCCTGACTTCAT
>CAOGCB010583023.1:0-16956 GCA_948266635.1 Cnidoscolus chayamansa | reverse complement strand
CGGTTACATTCCTTATTAGGCTATCAATAGCAAGAGGTTGACGTGGCCGACTCCAACTACAAAGTATCGCAGAGGATAGCTGCTCCGCTCCCACCTTCCAGTTCAGAAGGAGGAAGCCTAGCATGTTCAGGAGACTGGAAGTAGAAAAAAGATAATAAAAAAAAAAAGAGACGTGCTTTTATTAGTATCTCAAACGGCGAATCCCACAATCTGAAAGAAAGAAGAAGAAAAAAGAAAGAAGCGAAAACTTCCTCTTAACTTCTCTTTTACATTTCTGAATTTGGATATTCGATTTCCTCTTCCAATCGCCTATACACAACATAGGCGATGCTACCACCAATTGATCAGCTAATACACTGATCGGAGAATCGAGTTAATCTCCTCAAGATGTTCGAGGATCAAGTGACGTATCTATTGCAGAGGTACCTTGGGAATTACGTCAAGGGCCTCAGTAAAGAAGCTCTAAAGATTAGTGTCTGGCAAGGTTTGTGCAATTTCCTCCTTGTTCTTCTGGATTCTCAATTTTTGTTTTGTCTTCTTCTCCCTGAAGTTTGTAATCAGTTACTCCTCTATTGAGATTTTATTTCAATTCAAGTGTTTTTCTTTTTTTTTTTTTTTTTATTTTGGGTGGGGGGGTTGGTGTAGGGGTTTAAGTGGTTCAGCTTGATTCTTGAAGTTCAATTTGAGGTGGTTGATGGCTTTTGTGGAATGCTATTGCGTTTTGGTGTTGGACAGTTTTGTTTCGTTATATTCAGTTAACATTAAGTTCAGAAACATAACGGACTGCTTGTTCCTATTGATTCCTGTCCATTCTTGTTCAGGGCACTAATGTGATAGATAGAAACAACCAATCTCTTACTACTCTTTTTGAAGGGGATAATTGCAAAAACTTCTACATATTTGGAAGTGATTTCCCTTTGTTTTATTTTAATTTTGTTTTAGTTTTGGGTTCAAACAATGCCTTTTAGTCTACTATATTGATGAGGGAAGGATGGGGGAGTAGAATGAGTTTAAACATTAGCAAGAAGCTCACAAATTGAAGTGATCGTTATCTGTGTAAACTTCATTTGCGTTACCCTTTTGATTTGATAGATAAGTCGGCATCTAATCAACTGAAGATTATATGTGAACAGTTTGGGCCAGTTGATGGATTAGCCATAGCGTTCTCCATGGATGGACTGTGCATACAAGAGCATTCTTTATGATATATGCTTGTTGCTGATAGATTAGTTACGCTTAACTAGGAACTAAAATGTGATAGATTAGTTTAGGAATTTAGTGAACATTTTGTTGAGTTAGAAAGGTAGTTGTTATTATTGTTTAGTACTTGGTGTATTGTGCTTTGTTACTTATGGTTTATGACCTTTAAACAGGTGATGTGGAGCTAACAAATATGCAACTGAAGCCAGAGGCACTCAATGCATTACAGTTGCCTGTGAAGGTTAAAGCGGGATTTCTTGGATCAGTGAAGCTTAAGGTTTGTGGGTTTGGGATGCTCATTGAAGTAATTTATTAGTCATAGTCTATACTTAATGCTTATTTGTTTGTGAACTAGGCTAGTCATTTTATTTATAGATGTGCATTTGGATGAACTCATATACAGTGATGGAGCCACACTATGGCCAAGGGCATTGGACCCTTGGAATTTCAAAAATTTTCAAGGGTGTTTTAGTAATTTCTCAAACCCTATATTGTTTGGTGTACCAGCAACATTGTCTTGCCTTGTTTTAGTATCTTTTTGTTTATCTTTGTTACAGAGCTTTTTAAGAGAATTGATTTGAAGTGCCTGTTCTACACTAAAATCTAGGACTTCATGGATTTCATGGCTAATAGGTTAGACTATTTAAATTCAAGGAAAAAAAGTATTAAATCTAGAAAAAAAAGAGTTTTATGCGTTTGTGGGTTATACAATTTAAATCTAAAAAAAAGAAAAGAAAAATCTAAATTAGGAAAATATGAGTTCCCATTGAAAATTATTGTAACTATTTAAATCTAAGAAATACAAATTTTAGCACCAATCTCCTGCTAAACCTAGGAAGATTATTAAATTTAAGAATTATAAGTTTCATGGGTTACACTAAATATATGGTGAGTCCATATAAGAAATGTTACTAGACAGGATTTCTTAAGAACTATAATAATACAATCAAGAAATACTTGATAGTACAAAAATTAATTTTTTAAAAAGTAATATTATGATTTTCTGTTTGTTTTATGTAACATTCATCTTAAATGATACTAAACTGTATTTATGGAATATTCATCTTATGAAATTGTGTCTAAGTGATACTAGTTTTATAGAGTATATCATCTCAAGTAATATATGCAGGAATTGATAATAAAATCACAATGAATAGATTTTATTTAATGAAAAATGGATGAAAACTATTGTAATTTAATTGTAACAATTATTTATTTCATATTTTAGTTGAACCCCCTGACCTGAACTTTTTCTCCACCACTGCTCATATATGAATTTTCAGCATGCAAAATGCAAATACATATCTCCTTTGAAGTTTATTGAGGTTAAACATAAATAATAAATTCCGCCTTTAAATTTGTTTGTAAGTTGGATGCGTTATGTTTGTTAGGGACTTAGTTTTTTTTTTCTTTTTTCTTTTTTGGTGGTAAGCAGGCTTAAAATGTCACCTTTGAATTTATATCTTTTTTCTGAATTATGATCTTATATTTCTTTTTTGATTTTTCACGTTACACCTTTATATAAGGTCAATATATGGAAGGAATTGTAAGAATATTTCTGGATTCCCAAGATAGTGCTTTAAGAGTGATAAACTCGGGATAAAATTAAACATAGAAATATTCGGGATAAAATTAAACATAGAAAGAGTTCCTTGAAAGCATTGGTTGATCAATTTTCCAACCATGTTCTGAATTTTTTCAAGGATTTGGAAGAAGCGAATGTAGCTTTTATCTTCCTGTATTACAGAAGTGGTTGTGGATGACTGCAGTGGGAAAAGATGGCTATTGCAATGTGTGCTATGGTAGACAAGTGTATGGGATTCAAAAAGTGGTTTTGCAACTTCTCTTCACTGTAAAATTGGCTTGTCATCAATTTGCTTGATTAGTGCCTGAAATTTGTAAGCACATTAAAAGTCGGGGAGTTAAGTTGGTAACAGCTTTCTTTTGAATGTTGTTCTATGCATTATCATTATGTCAGTCAAGATGGCAGGATGGACAAGTCAAGCTGGGTTTTGAGAACTTTTGAGGGAAAAGAACAGGATTATTGTCCTTTGTCCTTAGCTGGGTCTCCCCATGAGCCCCACCTGGAAATTCCATAACTACCTGAGATACTAACTAATTCTTCTTGGGCCTTCTAGAGTAAATAGTACAGGTTCTTTTGGCACGTCCCCTTGGTTCTGGGTCCTGGTTTTCTGCAACAATTAGGAACCAAGCTTTCATGTGAATGAATTTGGCATGACAGAGTGCCTTGCATTGATTTATGCCAAACAAGTATTTGGGTTGGTGAAGTATTTGGAGATGCAAGAACATGATCATCTTGTTTTCATTCCTTTGCTGCTAAAGTATCTTAATAATACGTTCTATTTTTCTTCTATTTCCTTTGTGAAGTTTGGTTTTACGGATCGTGGGTGGTTAGGCACTTTGAATGACAGGGGAAGCAATGTCTGAGAAGCTGTTCCATTCTATTTAATTTGCAAATATGTGTTTCAGAAGGAGCAATCTGATGTTGATGGTAGAAATTGAGATGCAGTCGCTTATGACTTCTTCAAGTTGTATACATCCAGCATACTTGTTTTGCAATCCTCGGTATACTGATAAAAATAACCTGTTGAAAAAAGTAATGGTATAAATAATAAAGTAGATGGAATTTTTCTGTTTTTGTATGCTCCTTGTCTCTCTGCTTTCCACCTAATATGGCAGACCGTTTGTTTGTGTAGGCTTATTGTACAGATTTCTGTTTCCTTTTTTTCTTTGGTTCAAGAGATAAGACTTGTGAGATATTTCAATTTCAGGTTCCTTGGAGCAGGCTTGGCCAGGAACCTGTTTTAGTTTACTTGGATCAAATTTTTTTATTAGCAGAATCTGCAACACAAGTTGAGGGACATAGCGAGGATGCAGTCCAAGAAGCAAAGAAAAACCGTGTACGGGTAAGACATGTTGAACAATGAGTAAGTTGATTTTGGGAACATGTTAGGATGATGGAATTGACCTCTCAATTCTTTTGGGCATAGGAAATGGAAATGAAGCTATTGGAGCGAGGGCAACAGTTGAAGTCAGAAGTGGTACGGCATTTATCCAGCTATGTTATACAAACCCTAGTTAAAGATGCTGATTGTAATGAGTTACTTCCTTTTATGTGCTTGAAACTTTTGAACAAGGATGTAAACTTACTGATATGAGCTTTTAATAACAGTATATCACAAATGCAACTTATGGTGTTTTTTCAGCTCGAGCTTGGCTTGTTATAAATATATAAGGTCAAGTTTGATAGCACATCTAATTCTTGCTTATAATATAAAACAAGCCAAAATCGAGGTCAATTCAAGTTTTTTAATGTTACTATATTAAAATTTTATTTAAATTAAATCACAATATAATCTAATTAAAGATGTCAATTTAAATTAATATAAATACTATAATTTATGTTTAGTCTTAAAATTTAAATGAAAATTTAAAACTAGAGAGGTCTATTTGGGCCCATATGTTCTCGGCACACACAATGCAAGCCAAAAAGTTGTATTGGGGAGGTTTAATTGCTAACCGATGTGGGATTCAAGTCCCACATCATCTTCTTTTGTATTAATTTAATCATTAATTAGGTTTTAATTAGTAATTTTTTTAAAATTGAATTTTCATTTCAAATAGTAAACTTTCAAGGTTTAAATTTATTGAAAGATCTTATTTAAATTGTGATTTTGTGTGTGTGTGTGTGTGTGTGTGTGTGTGTATGTGTGTGTGTGTGTTAAAATCACTAAAATGTTTGTATTATTGGTAGAAGTGCTTTTTGGCTCATTTATTACTATATCTGATGAATTGCAAAGTTTAATTTTTAATACTTGCTTATTCAACGATTAAGAGCAATGTGTTAATCAGATTCTTTAATCACATAGTTTAAAGTCCAATGAAACAAAATTTAATTTTCATGATTCTAATGCGTACAAACATAATATGATAGAAGTTTATATTTATGCATAATTAATATGTGTATTTATTGTATGTTTAATTTTTTTTAAAAGTTACTTCTAGTATATAGATTTTTCTGGTCTATACATACTTCACACTTAGACAATTTATTTTTATATGTTTTAATACTATATACTTGAGATTTATGATGCATATAGTTCTAACCTTAACCATAAATTTGTTTCTCCTCGTTTGCAGTCAGTTTCGTTACAACACTTGTAGTTCTAGCTAATTGTCCACTATTTTCAAGTGTGATTTCTATGTTATGTATGGTTGTGCTTAAGGGCATATCGGTTGAAACTTGAAATAGATATTTTCTTTTTGATCAATAAAATCTCTTCCCAACTGTATAAGCTTCTTCCAAAGCATATGACTTTTTGGGTGTAGATGATGATATCTATACAGATGGATCTTATATATCATAAAATGAAATGAAGTATTACATGAGTGGATATGAGAGAGAGAAATAGTAGTGATCAATTCAAACTTTAACATTCAATTGTTCAGGATCTAGATAGAGATTGGGAGAAAGTAATCGTAATGGTTGGATATCTTAATAATAAACTTAAATATTAATCTTATGAAGTTTAAGATTTAGGAAGAGAGAGGGAGTGAGGAGAGAGAGAGAGAGAGAGAGAGAGAGAGAGAGAGAGAGAGAGTAATAGTAATAGTAATAGTAATAGTAATAGTAATAGTTATATTTTTTAGTGTTGAACTTGAAATTCAAGCATTTTAAAGGTTTGAAGTTTAGTGAGAGAAACTAATAGTACTAGCTAGATAGTTCAGTATTAAACTTAAACCTTAAAACCCTTTAGAGGTTCAAAGTTTGGAATGTATGCGCATGTTTACTCTAATGATTTAAACATTAATGATCTAAATACAAGCTTTACTGAAAACAGAGATGGTGGGTGGTTTGTGACCTCTGAATCCAAAGGGCAAAGATATAAAGATGTAACCTAGTTGGGCTCAAGTCATTGGAGACAAGAAGATGGGAATGGAGGAAGGTTTTTGAGACATATGGTAGTAAAAATATGAGAGGAAAAAAACAATGGGTTTAGGAATGGTTGGATGAGGAGAGTAAGAGAGAATATATAAGGGGTAAGGAAATTGATTTGGAAGCAGAATAAGCGGGTGCGTTATTTGCATTGTAGCCTTATATGCTCTAAGTAGAGGGGATATGAGATTTCTAGGGTCCATATTTTCTAGAAAGGGAAAAGAGTGTGGGTTGCATTTGGGCACCAATTCATATCTGCAGGCTTGATTGTTAATGAAGATGATGAATGGTTTTCATCTGGTTTTGTAAGCTCTATCAATTTGCATATTTTTCAATAATGCGAAGGCATTCTAGATGTGGGTTTGTTTTATAGAGAAAGATGTTTCTGGTGTGAACTTGCTCTTTCTAGTTTTGCTGCTTGTTAAATGTTTTGAGGATTGAGTGACTAACTTTGATGGATGAATGGGAAGGAGAGAGATGAGAGAGAAATTAGGCCAGATGAGGTTTTTTTTTTTTAAATATTTATCTTTCATTTAACCATATCATGGACTTAATTGAAAAATGACTTCAATTTAGATGGAAGGGCTTTAATTTGTGCCGGAACTAAAATTCAGGGACAAAACTGTTGACTTGTGAAAACTGGGGGACATGGTAATTTTGACATAACTTGCAGATAAATAATTAGTTTACCATTAATCTTTTGTCTTTTGATGTTGCACCCTGCATTGGTTTGGACTAAGATTTATTTGCCCCTTATAAGGTCTTGGGTACCTCTTCTCCCTTGAGATAGCTTTTGGTGTGGACTTAGGCGGGCTTATTTTCTTAATATGGTATCAAAACCTCCCATCCAATGCTGGGCCTTCCGTTTGTATTTCACGCTCTGGATGTTCTAGCCGTATTGAGCCTCCCGTTTGTGTTTCATACTCCATTTGGTTTGGGTGTGAGGGAGTGTGTTAAATCCCATTCCAAAGAGTTATGTGCTCCTTATAGCCTTGGCTACCCCTCTCACCTTGAGCTAGCTTTTGTTGTGGAGTTAGGCACAACCTATTTTTTTAATAAGTATTTTCTTTTCTGGAAGAATCCCATACTCTGAATCTAGTTGTAATTTATTCTGCACTGGATTATGTATGTTTGACTTTGAAGAATACATCATGGTTGGGATCCCTTATCAACACCATAATTGGGAATCTGAAGCTTTCAATTTCAAATATCCATATCAGATATGAAGATCTTGAAAGGTATGCTCTCTCTCTTTCTTTGTCTTTTTCTCTCTTTTTTGGTGTCTTGTAGAGATTTTCTATTAACTTGATGTGAAACTTCTCCTTTCTGTAGCAACCCTGGCCACCCATTTGCTGCTGGTGTATCTTTGGGGAAACTCTCAGCTGTGACAGTAGATGATAATGGGATGGAAACTTTTGTTACTGGGGGTGCTCTGGATCTGGTTCACAAGGTTCATATTCCTATTACATGCATCAATACTCTATCTTCTGTATATAAATAGTGTATCATGAAGAAGCTGTGGAAGTGTGGAATACTATTTCCTGTTTAATTTTCTTGTAATGTAGACAGAAATTATTAGTTAACTGTAAGGACGGGATTGATAGATTAATAATAATTCTGCAACATGTTTTAGATGAGGGCAGATATTGATAATGCAACTTGCGCTGTTCAGTGCTTTCAATGCTTTAACTCTAGAAGCTCATTGTGCATGTGTGTGAGATGAAACCTGTCCTCGAAATAGCACCAAGCTTTTCTTTGTCACTGTTCCATTTTCCTGGAGCAATGATTTGACTATTTCAGTCTGGGATTCTGTTGTTAGTTGTTACTATTCTTTTGATAATTATATCTATTTTATGTTCGTTTTTCAGTCTGTTGAACTTGATCAACTTGCTGTTTATCTGGATTCTGATATATCACCATGGTATCTTAGCAAACCATGGGAGAACTTGCGTCCTTCTGAGTGGGTTCAGGTATCATATTTTCAGTTTTTTTTTTTCTTTTTTCTTTTTACAGTAGTTTTAGAAACTAATTGGTTTTATTTATATTTATCTTGGCACCACAAATGATACATATTTTCAAGTTTCCATGGAACCTCAGGTTTTTAGGTTTGGCACAAAAGATGGTAAACCTGCGGATTCTATAATGAAAAAGCACTCGTACATTCTGCAACCAGTGACTGGAAATGCAAAGTACTCAAAGTTGAGTTCAAATGAATCTGTTAATGGTGGCCAGCCTCTGCAGAAAGCAGAAGTGAACTTGAATGATGTGATACTATGTTTGTCAAAGGTCGTCACTAGTGTTCTATGTCTAGTTTGCATTGGCCCTGAGAGCAGTAGGATTATGAGCTTTTCATTAGTTGTGTCTTTGTTTTGCAGGATGGATACAGGGATATTTTAAAATTAGCTGATAATTTTGCTTCATTTAATCAACGCTTAAAATATGCTCATTATCATCCACTGGTGCCGGTGAAATATAATCCACGGTTGTGGTGGAATTATGCCTACAGAGCTGTTTCTGACCAGATCAAGAAGGCAAGGTATGGATATAGTAATTCTTCTATTATCAGATAGGCAGCATTATTGGAATCTTATGTTTTTCAATTTTCAATCTTATGATTCGATTTGCTTATCCACCAAACCTATGAGGTGAATATATTATGTGCCTGAATCTGACGGTTCCTGTTTTGATTCCCATCCTAGAGAATTGAAGTTATGGGGTACATCACAAATGTATATGAATCATGACCAAATCCACAGAACTAGTAGTGAAAAGATGAGATTAGACTTTATAGAATCCAAGATTTCATTTCATTTTCTGCTATGAAAAGTGCAATCACACATGTTCTTAGCTATCTGTCTTCCACTAGGCAGTCTGTTCGCTCTCCCTCATCTTTTTTATTTTTATTTTTTTGGAATTTTCTTCTGTGATTATAGTTATCTAATTATGACATTTTTATGTTAGTATATTCTTACCTTCTAGTGTAGCCTGCTATTCTTATTTAATTAATTGATTAAATTTAAATGGGAATCAACATATTTGCAATGATAATCATTGTAAAAAAATCATAATTTTTAACATAAACTATGTCTAACATAAACCTATGTAATATAGTGAGAATATATTGTTCTATAATAGACATTCTTCTAATTAGCTTAATGATAATTCTATATTAATAAGAATTTGTCATTATGATATATATATATATATATATATATATATTATTTAGTATCTAGAACATATATTGTTTTTAATTAATTTTGAGAATTTTTATAGAATCATTCCATTCAATTCTTGATTCACTAAATTAAAATTTCAATTCTCATGTTGACAATTGTAGGTAGAGGTAGAGATATGTGATAAATCATGTGAGCTTGCTTAGAATAATCTTTCGCGTTTTGCATATCATGTCATATGGTACATATTCTCTATTCTTACTTGTTTGAGGGGAGAGCATGAGTTGTTTTATTCTATGTGCTTTTGGTTTTATAATAATAGAAGATTGGGTTTATGGGTGTTAAGAAAATTAAGATCTTGTAACATGTTACGAGTCTCTTTGTTAGTGCCTTTGATTAGGGGGAAGTTTTTTGATGTGGAACTCGGGGATCATGTTTATGGATCTGAAAACTCCAACACACAAATTCATCGCAACAACACATGCTCTAGATAAATAGAGTCGCTCTACTGAACCCTAATCAACAATGCAACTAGGAACGCAGATCATGGAGCAAAATCAAGAATAGGAAAAATGCCACAAGATTTACTGACCTTGACAAGTTGTTGATTATTGATGCAACACAGAGAAGCAGCAAAAAATTCCTCTCTATGTATTAGAGATTAGTAGGAACTTGTAATGTTTTACAGACTCTAAAACACATAAAACCCTAACTTAAACATGTAGGCCCATGTTTTCTAACTTAAGCCCATGCTTAGAAGCCAACCCATGTTTTTATGCTTTCTTATGTTTTGACTCGTATTCACACATTCTAGGCCAATTCTCAAATGGCTTCTTCTCCATCATGCTCCCGTATTCACCTGATTCTTCTGTTTTTCCTAAGTATCCTAAATCTAATTCACATTCTCAGTTCTCTGTTTCACCTTCCCATATTGTTTTTGCCAATTTTCCTATCTTGAGAAGGAGCACCAGACATGCTAAATTTCCAACCTATCTTCATGACTATCACTTACAGTTAAAGTCTAAGCCTCCACAAGTTTCCTCTTGTTTCACATCCCATCCTATTCACACTTTTCTCTCCTATGACATGTTGTCTTAAGCATACAAATCCTTTGTTCTAAATGTTTCTTCTATTCCTGAGCCTACCACTTATTCACTGGCAGTTGTATTTCCCCATTGGCAAGAGGCTATGCAGTCTGAATTAGATGCTGTGGAAGCAAATCACACATGGGTGGTTACTCCATTACCTATTGGGGTTAAACCGGGTGGTTGTAAATGGGTTTACAAAGTCACATTCAAGGCAAATGGTAGTGTACAAATACAAGGGTTGTTTGGTGGGAAAAGGGTATACTCAAAAGGCAAGGTTTTGATTTCAAAGAAATCTTTAGCCTTGCGGCTAAGCATAAAACAATGAGGGCTTTTCTGGCTTTGGCAGCAATTCAAAATTGGTGTGTTTCTCAATTAGATGTGAATAATGCCTTTTTGAATGGGGATTTGGATGAGGAGGTGTATATGGACCTTCCTTTGGGTTGTAAGGTCAAGGGGGAGTATGGGGACAGTTCCAAGCTTGTTTGCAAGCTTCAGAAGTCACTATATGGGTTGAAACATGCATCTAGATAGTGGAATTTAAAATTCAAAGAATGTCTACTTAAAGATGGGTTTGTTCAGTCTAAAGCTTATTACTCTTTGTTTACCAAAAGGTCTTCTGAGGGGTTTATAGCTGTTCTAGTATATGTAGATGATATAATTGTTGGCAGCAAAAATTATGAGTTGGTAGACAAGTTCAAAGTTAGTTTGGCAGACTATTTCAAGTTGAAGGATTTGGGAAAATTGCAGTATTTTTTGGGTTTGGAAGTGGCAAGGTCAACAAAGGGATAATTGTTTCTCAAAGCAGCGTTGTTGAAGGCGCCACAGGCGCTCCGACGAGGGGTGGCGACCCTGCCTCGCCTCACCGGAGAGCCGCAGGGCGCCCCTACATGAGGTGCGCGCCTTTGGGGCAGAGGCGCCTTGGTGAGAGGCGTCTAAGGTGGCGCCTCCCTTAAAAATGTATGTTTTTTTTCTTTTTACAAGTGTTAAAATAAAACCTAAGAGACCTTTCATCTCTAAAACCTAAAAAAACCTTTCATCTCCCTCAACCTCCAAATAAAACAATGTTCATTTTCAGCAGCCTCAAGCACAAAAAACATCATTTTTATCTCAAAGAACATTCTTTCTCTTCAAAACAACAAATCTCTCCAAAGTTCTCCAAATATCTTAGAATTTCAGGCAAGTTCTCCTTCTCTCTTGCTCCTCTCCTTCTCTCTTCGCTTTTTAGGAAAACTCTCTTTTGTTTTCCTAATTTTCCTTTTTTTTTTCACATGTGGATGTGGTGTGCCATATGTGAAAAATAAAATACTAAATTCTTACTATATTCAATCATTGCTTAATGTTTATTAGGATATTAAGGAATTTTGCATATAAAATGAAAGTATGTGTATAATTGTGTATATATATAAAAATTGTAAAAAAATTTGGCTTCGGTGCCTCATTTCAAGAAGGTCTTGCCTCACCTCTTGCCTATGGCCATAAGAGACCCTATCGTCTTAGTGTCGCCTCTCGCCTTGATAACTTTGTCTCAAAGGAAGTTTGTTCTTGAGTTGCTTGAAGAGTATGACTTACTTGGAGCAAAATTTAATTTTGTGCCTATGGATGCAGGAAGTAGATTGGTTCATTCAGTGGATGGTGTTCTTGAAGAACCCACTAGTTTTAGATAGTTGGTGGGCAAGTTAATGTATGTCACTTTAACTAGGCAATACATAGCTAATGCAGTGCATATATTGTCACAGTTGATGGACAAGCCTGCACAAGTTCATCTGAATGCTTCTCATCAAGTGCTAAAGTACTTGAAAGTTGCTTCTGGTCAAGGATTACTCTTGTAAGCTAGTTCTAAGCTTGAGTTGGTTGCATATTGTGATAGTGATTGGGCTAGATGTGCAGAAACTAGAAGGTCCTTAACTGGATATTATGTGTTTCTTGGAAGTTCTTTGATAATTTGGAAGTGTAAAAAACAACAGACGGTTTCTAGAAGTTCAACAAAGACAGAGCAGAGGTCTATGGCAGCGTGTGTTTTTTAAGTCCTATGGTTGTCTATGTTGCTCAAAGATTTGGGGTCCCATTGCCACAACCAATTTCTTTGTTTTCTGATAGTTCCTTAGATATAAAGATTGCCCAGAATCCAATTATGCATGAAAGGACAAAGCACATAGAAATTGATTCTCACTTTATTAGGGGAAAGGTCTCGCAAGGAGTGGTTAGGCCAAGTCATTTGTGTTCTAAGGAGCAATCTGCAGATTTGTTTACTAAAGCTTTGTTTCCTACACTTTTTAAGTATTTGCTAAGCAAGTTGAACATAAGCAACATTTATGTTCAACTTGAGGAGGAGTATCAAGTAGTCACTTGTAGTCAAACAATCATCAATCCAACTCATTAAGTGAGCTGGATAACTAATCATCTATGTACCTATAAATAAGGCAGTTATTGCCTCAACTATTAAGTGAGAAGCTCATGTGATTCATACTTACTAGCACCATGCGATTATCATAGAGTCTTTTTCATCCCATGCTTCAAATTTGGGATCTCCTGGTTCGGGTCCTATGCCTGTGATATGACTAATTTTTTTCTTTTCCCTTCAATACTTTTCAGATGAGTTGAGACCATTTGAGATAGTTCTTTCTATCTAATCTATAGGAAGTTTGAATATTACGAAACTCTCCTGCTTGGTGGAGTCAAATAACCTCTCCAAATTTGGCAGTAGCAGTAGCCTCACTGATTTCTGACATATTGAATTGATTTCAAGAAAGAAATATGATTGTTCTATTGGCAACAGAGGTCAAATAAAATCCCAGAAAGGTCTATTGCTTTGATACCATGTTTTGGTAAACAACAAAGTGTATTTTATTGAGAATTTGTAGCAGAATAATACAGCAACCCTAGGTGACATAATAGGAATAATCTCCTTATCTCATATCCTATGATTAATGGGATATCTTGACAAAATAAGAACTTTAGCTATCTATGCGTAGAATCAAGGAATACAATCTGCTTAATAGAGGAATTTCCTACATAGCAAATGTACGGTTTCCCACAACATCAACTTTTGTTATATAAATTCTGTCTTCTATCCATTTGTTCCCTAATATATATCAACTACTTATGTTTTGTAATGCTGTTATTTGTTTGGGATATTTGTGCACATGATTCCTTGTCTTTTGACCACTAGTATTTAGAGATTTGTCTGTATGAATTGAGTTTTATCACTTAGTTTGTTGAGCTTTGTTTGCTTTGTGTTGCATTGTCTGTATAACATGCATTTGTATATTTGACAAGAACATAATTTTATTGAAGGGCTTGTGGAGGTGGTTGTACTACATAGGGGATAAGGAAATAGTCCAAATATAAAGACTTTAGTTGGCCTTTCCCCTTGAGCTTCCTTTTGCAGTTGAACGAGAGCAATTTTTTTTTTTCATGTTATTAGAGCCTATCCTTGATTTTATGTTGAGCCACCCATAGATGTTTATTCTCGTATAGTCGTACACTTCATACTTCAGATGATCGTGCCTGGACATGAGAGTTATTTATTGTCCCAGATCAGTTGGGGATAAGGAAGGTGTGCTAAATGTAAACATTTGGGCAATCCTTCCTGCTTGAGCTAGCTTCTAGGTTTGAGTTGGGCTGGTTCATTTTCTTATAGAGGTAAACAAGAATGCGAAAAAGCTCAGATCAGATCTGAGATGTATGATATGTTCCAAAAAAAAAAGAGAATATAACCGTATATATTTAATGTAGCCCACATAAATAAGCATATCCCTTGAGTTTTGATGTGTGCTAAAGCTGCTTTGTCTATTAACAATCTGTAAAGCTGCTTTGTCTATTAACAATCTGCTCGATAGTGTCAATGTATGTTGCTCAAGACAAAAAGAGGGAAAAAAAGATGAATGGCTGTTTGTCTTTATTTCTCTTTGTAGTCTTTGGTACTAGCTGTTGCTTTCTGTTTTTGGTTAGGTTGTTGCTTTCTGTTTTTGGTTGGGTTGTTGCATTGGGTTCTGGGGTTTGTTACATAAATTTTTGTTTATTTTTCCACATAACTTGTTTTATGTATGGTTTTGCTTCTGTTGCTAAGGAAATGATCTTTGTGGCAGTGGGAAATTATCCTGGGAGCAGGTGCTAAGATATGCAAGTTTACGTAAGAGGTATATATCTCTATATGCTTCTTTGTTAAAGTCTGACCCAAACCGAGCAATAATAGACGACAATGAAGAAATTGAGGAGCTAGATCGTGAACTTGACATTGAACTCATACTACAGTGGAGGTATTGACTAGATGTATTGTTATTTTATTTAGTTTATATTCTATGTTTATGAAGTGGATGAATAAGAATACTGGATGTTGCAGCAATGTTATTTAAGATGCTTATAATGTGGAAAGAGAAAAAAAATTCTGTTATATAAACTGCACTGTTTTACTGGGACCAACATGGAAACATCGTAAAGATGCTTTCCTGCTGCTGCTTTTTTTCTTCTCTTATATAAACGTGTGTGCATTGTGCACATACAGCTAGTTTCACTTGTGCAAATATTATTTAAGATTTTTGATTGTGAAAATTCCTACCCAGTTCCTCTGGTACCTATCTGTATGAGCTAGAAGCTATGCAAATTATTTCAGGCATTTACCAGTTCAATTTCTATTGTCTAATTGCTTGTTAGCATAGATTTGATATTTTATTTTAAATTCTCATTGTTATTTCCATTTTAACCCATGAAATATTGGTTTTTTTACTTTTATTTATTTGCAGAACTTTTGGCAAGTGTTAATTTTGTGGTCTGATTTCTTATTTTTCATAAATTTATGAGATCGCACATTAACTAGGGAAGACTTTTGTTTTAGAAACTTTATTTTAAGGTTTATAGAACTCAAGAAAATTAGGAATGAAAAACTGGTGGGATATCTGATTTTTGCAGAAAAACAACAACAACAATAACAATGCCTTAGTCCCAAACAAGTTGGGGTTTGCTGTATGAATCCTCTAACAAATAAGCTCCCAGGTAATATCCCAATCAAACGCCTTAGACTCCTTCCATTACTCGGATTTTACGCCTCCATTCAAGTCTATTACTAACTAAATCCGCATCAATATTTAAGGCTCGTAAGTCTCTGTCTATTACTACCTTCCAAACTGTCCTAGGTCTACCCCGACCTCTCTTAGTCCCATCAACCATCAGGTTCTCCCCCTTGCGGACCGCCGCATTGGGAGGTCTCCGTAAAACATGCCCAAACCATCTAAGTCTTCCTTCTCTCACCTTATCACCAACCTCCGCTACCTGTAAAAGGTCAAACGAATATGAAAATAAATTAATTTTATGTAGGATGGAAACATCCTACCAATTTTCTTATCATTTTTCTCTGTTCAATTTAAAGATGAGCAATAAATGTATGTATTTACGAATATTCATTGTAATTACTTAAGAACATCCCATATTTCCTTTTCTCCTGCAAAGTAAAATTTTCTCTCTATTTTTCAGTCAAAGTTATCAATTCAATAAATTAGAAAAGGCTTTTCATTCAATCGACGCGCTTTGGACGTCTATTAGCATTCGCATTCCTGAGTTAGGAACAGCTTGACTTTCTATTTATTTCATTTAGGTCTACTGTAATGGATAATTAAAATTAATGAAGTGCTTACCTTGATACTACTCAACAACTCACCATTTTCATCAAATGAGACGTTTCCAATTGCCGAAGCCCTCTGCTTCCTTCATCACAAGTTCAACCATATACGTCAGCTTCTTAGCAATACTTTGAGTTCCCATATTCATGCACAACTTAGTGGCTACGTGAATAGTGCCAAAATCTCATGCACATCTTCAATAGCTGTTGAGAAAAATGGCTACGGGAATAGTACCATAATCTCATGCACATCTTCAATAGAAATAACGAAAGTAGTTTGGCTTACACTAATTTTGGTGTGATCACTTGACTCTTTTAGGGTGTAATTCTTCTTCCTCAGGAGCAGGATCACCATCTGTAACGATATTGGTCTGTTCAACTTGAGAGTAGTTTTCCCTGCTTCTCTTGTGGTTGATGTTGGTTTCTGTCACTTGTTCTATTGAATCTGGATTGGTTGCTCCACATTGTAAGGAAGGCTTGGCTTAGATGATGAAAGGATTGATTTCTTGTAACTCATCTTTGGCATATAACAGCTGGACTCCACACCTTTCCATCTTCAATTCAACACATAAAAGATCCACATTGCGAGGAAGGTTCAAAACCGCTTTGAACTCAAATGAGGCTTTGTTGACATTGTAACAGTTCTGTTTGAGCCAATTATTTAGTTCACTACTTGAATTACAATCGTCCCAAAGGAACAGATGGTCTGATCCAAGGACAGCCTCTGAAGACCAAAAAACAGCAAATATATCAATCTCTTTGTTACCTTCAGGGCTTTTGAACTGGCATTTACATGTAAAGCATAAACGATGCATTAAGGTAATCACAACATCTGTGAATGGCATAACAGCACAAAAAGCAAGACCCAAGAACTTGGAATTAAAGCAAGATGGAGGGAGTAGAACATCAATTGAAGACCCTGAA